>OY986437.1:181079956-181269956 GCA_963920525.1 Dichetophora obliterata | reverse complement strand
TTAAGCGACCATTCATTCTTAGTGAAAATGTTATTCCATACGTTTTTATTTGCCACTTCGCTATAAAGCTTTACAAAGTGCTTGAAGCCTTCGAAGAAGTTTGTGCAGCGGTATGGCTGGGAATTTTTTTGCTGTGGATCATAAAATGTCAAAGTGCATTTTAGTACGTCTGCTATTGCTAAGCACCAATGATAGTCTATGTTTACAGGATACAGTATAATTTTTGTATTGCTATCCATTTCCATATAGGATGGAAAATTAAGTTTTAAGTTATCCTTTTCTTTTTCTGATTTATTATGCAAATCAGTGATAAACTTATCGGTGATCACCGCGTCGTAAAAGCATATATCCTGTATTTTTGATTTTTT
The DNA here is from genome assembly GCA_963920525.1 of Dichetophora obliterata. NCBI lineage: Eukaryota > Metazoa > Arthropoda > Insecta > Diptera > Sciomyzidae > Dichetophora > Dichetophora obliterata. Next base: position 181,269,588 of record OY986437.1, on the reverse strand, counting down.
TATAAAAATGTCCAAAAAATAGTTGATGTGGAAATCATCCAACCATCTCAATGTTTCATTACAATCTTTGGTAATCAAGCTTTCATATTCTCTTTGTTGTAGAATATATTGGTAAGGCCGACCGTTTGATTGATTTCCACTTCTAACACATACTAAATAGTTTCCACTTAATGTGTTCCCTTCAATCTTGTTATATCTGTCTGGATTCCGAATTATCCCATTCTGATATTTTAAAATGTCTGCTTTGTGTGCATTTCTTTTGGAGGAAGTTTTTAAGACTTGTTGAGCTCTGCTCAGAGTAAGAATCTTTTTTAATCGATTCTTTTCAAAATATCTCTGATGTTGAGAAGCTTTAGTAAGTTTGTTTTTTTTCGACCAACATTCCGAAGAAGCTGCATTTTCTTTGCATTTGTTTTTAGACGAACATCGCTTGTTTGGAATTTCATGTTCCGTTTCATCGCACTTATAATTAACTTTACGTTTCATTAACCGTATAAATCTTCCTAATTTTACGGGAAGCTTTCCTATCTCTATGTTGGATCCAACGCAAAATGCTTTAACTTCATTAAAATGTCCTTCCACACGTCCATTCGTCAGATGCGCTCTTGAGTCAAAATTGTAGAGCTTTCCATCGTTTATCACATTGGACCACAGGGGTAAATAAGGTACGTATCTTTTTTTGAATATTTCCACTAGCTCCGGACAGTAGAAGGGATTGCTTTGAAAATTTCCTTTTTTCTGTTTTATTTTTGTTTCCACATATTCAAATATATTTAAAAAGTCTTTATAATAAGAGCTGTTTTTATACTGAATGTCAGTAATCTTCCGATTATTGCTCATATTTTCGATGTCCTTATCGAAAAGTTGCCTTTTACCCTCTGTACAGAGTTCTGTCATATGTAACAACACTTCCTTTGCCTCTAAATCCATTGATGGACTTAAGAGAAGCTCACAAAAATACTTGTACCAACTTTTTATATTGTCATATTGATCTTCTTGGTAAATGAAAGCAATCATTTCCTTTATTTTATTGCCAACTGAATTGGAAAGAAGAGTATTTACTTCTCTTGTCACATTATGCTGAAAATGTGAAACACAGAGCTTCAGAACTATGTAGTTATATAAAGTAGATTGCTTACTTTTGACAATTTCATAAGTTAAGTTTATGTAGCTTAAGAGATCCATTTTGTTATAAGCAAGGCAAGCAGCATTGAGAAACGCCAGGCTGAAATCTGTTACTACTGTAGTAAATACTGGCCATGCATTTAGTTGTATACATCTGTTGCGAAAAGATGATAGCCAGTAATTTATGGAGTTTTCATCGTGCCGGCACGATACTCGCTCAGCTATAGCGACTGTTCTTTTGTTTGGTGTTTTAACAACCAAAGCATAGTAATAGATCATTTTATCCGCTGCTGATAGGTCTCTCACAATATTGCCAGTTGCGTCCAGGTGTCCAATTAAATCTTCATGAGAAGATGCTATTTTGGCAATATTAATTTGACGATCACTATACATATGAATGTCAAGAGATCGTGTGGCTAGTTGTACATAAATATCTCCACTTTTAAGCTCCTCATCCATAAGAAGGAGAATATCTTGAAAGTCATCTTTGTCCAAATCTTTTTCCGATATTGCTTCGCTGCGTATTTTTCGTATTGTTGAGTCCGAACATATGTCCTGCATATTCTTTTCCTTATTTAGTAATTCCTTATCACACATCTTAACCGTTCGCTCACGATATTCTTGAGGATATAAGTTTAATAATTTTGTTCTTAAAAGCTGTCGTTGCTTTCCTCGAACGTGGCCGGTAAGAAGAGATTTGTGACATTTTGTTCCTCTGGTCATAATTGGAAGTTCAACAAACGTATCATTAGGTAATATTTTTGGTATGTGCACAATGTATGTTCGGCAGTTATCATGTCTGCATACCAGAACTATTCTATAAAGAAAGTTAACTTGTTTTGCCTTTAACTTTGCAGCAAGTATGCAGCTTGTCAATTTCTGAAACCATTGCCTTAGATAATATAAATAGTCTTCTGATAGCTCATTGGTATCCTTTCTAACTATCTCGTAATATTCCGATATGCTTATATGAAGACTAAAGTTATTTGAACCAATTAATTGCAATGAAGGCTTATATAGTGAAAGTCTCTTAATTTTTGCTGGTGGCTCAAAATCATTTAATGGACTGGATTGTAGCGGAGTTTCCTTAAAAATTGGAGATGGTAAATTTGCACAATTTTCTTGATTAAATATTGATGGCGATTTTAATTTTAGGAAAGATGTTTTCAATTGTTTTAATGACGCTTGGGTTTCCGAAACTAAAGAAAATATTTCTCCTGATACAAAGCTTTGATTTTTTTTCCTGTGAAGTTGAAGACGTGTTTTTAGATTTATGGTCTAATTCCATAAATTCTTCTTCAGATTGGGTAACTTGGAGTGGGGTAAGTGATCTGGTCAACTCAAACTGAAGGTTAGAAGATAATTGGGGTATTAATTCTATATTTTGTGGATTAACAGTTTCTTTGTATATTGTTGTAACACCTAATGGGCTTGATAGCAATTGAGGCTGTAGATTTAAATCTTCAACAAAAGTTTTGATTTCTGAAAAATGCTTTCTATAGAAATTCTTTAAAAATTGTAAATCTTTTAGATTTGAAACATAAAACGCATCTAGCTTATTGCAAGTCTTTTTTAAAATTTCAGTGGTCAATGAAGAAATGGTTATATTATTAGCTGTCATGTTTAACTCCTGCAAAGACAAAAACATTTTCTTAGCGAACTCCAAACTGCTAAAGTTGGCTTTGCGTAGATTTTCCTTTTCCTAAAATAGTAATATCATTAAATTTTTAAATCTATGCTTAAAAGATTGTTCATTACAATAACAATAGTTGCAACCTTTTGGAACCATAAGTAATTTTTTTTGTTCATAAGTGTTTGTTATACTGTTTCAGTTACAACATCTCAAATGATAATTTGATTATTTTCTTTATATATTTATTTTTTAATAATATTTGAAATGAGAATTGTAATTGAAAATTGAAAAAAAAAATTAATTTAAAAGGTGGCAAGAATTGTGTTACCGTCATCATTAAGGGCTTACATCACTTTAGAAAATATTTTGAAAATAGATTTTCCTACTGACATATCGTCTCTTTAGTAACACAAGCACGTATCTCGATTTTGATCAATTTGAGAAAAAGCAGAAAACCTCGTGACACTTCACGTTAATAAGAATATCATTCCTACCTTTCACAGCTATTACTTTTACAGCTTCTTATACTTTTCTACACGTTAATGAGAATATCAATTCTACCTTTCGGTATTACTTTTAAAGTAACTTAACTCAAAACTTATAAAAATCAATATACGTCTTTGTTTTACAAAGGAGCATATTTGTGTTTTCCATTCTTTGATAAGTACAAATTTTTAATTGATCAAATTTTCACTTCTGGTCATATATTTATTTTTTTACAAATACATATTTTAAAATCATTCCCCATCTCCCCCAATCCCCATTTATCGGAAACAAAAAAACCAAAGTGCATATTAATAAGAGTACTTGTCGCTACAACCTATACTAGAACTATTAAGTTTGGCCTAATAGCAAACGTTTAGCGACATTTTAATAATATCCTTTTAGATCCCCGTAGCGGGGGCGAATTTTAACCAAACTTTATAATTCTAGTACAGAATGCAGCGACAAGCACTCTTATTAAAATGTAAGTTGATTATTTTTCCGATATATTGAGAACAAAATATCTTGACCCGGCTGAAAGCCACAACTTTTTTGACGCCATACAAAAAGAATAAAATGCATTAAAAAAAATCCTTTTTTGGAATATTGTTTTTATGTATATGTAAAAAAATGTCAAGTCTCTAAATATCATTGTGTTTTAAGAATAAATGTTTCAAATTCACTTTAAAGAATGATATTAAAGAAAAAAAGCAATTAAGCAAAAATATTATATAAAATAAGTTTGATTAATAAAAATACGTTAAAAATATTAAATTTGATATTGAAATAAAATAGATAAATTAGAAAATTACTAATAGCGTTGTTCTTTTCGAATTTCCAGTTAAAGTCTTATAATTAAAATGGCGGATCTAACATGGCGACCAAAAACTCGGAACTCCATTGTACTTGTATTTAAACAATTATTGTAAGAAGTTTTCTAAGGTCGCCGATTTTGAGTTTAAGGTCTATATTTAAAGCATTTTTTCAGTGCATATGAAAGTTTTTTAAAAATATTCGTAAAATGAAAAATTGACACTGAAAGACAAAATATTGCAAGTTTGGTCGTAATACTGAATTTATGATTGGGGATTTTTAAACTTCGACACAAAATTTGAATCACCCCAAACCCCCTTATTCAAAGTTCAGTGCATATATAAAGAATATGGTTATGACACCATATTTGATCGTCATTTTTATTACAAAAATGTGGGTACAGATTTGAAATTAGCCAACTCTTACTAAGTTACAAATTGATACCTTGAGATTTTAAAATATACAATATAAGTATAATATAAATTTTAAACTAGAGCTTATCAATGTGTTCAAAAAGCTATTTTAATTCCTGGAATTATTAATTTTAGCACTCTGTATTAAATTTTAAGAAAAACGGGAGCATTCAGTGAAACTATTTTTCCCGAAATTCCATTTTAAAAGTTTGATTTCATAAAAGTTCGCTGTGCACTTATAAATGTAATTAATTTAACAAAAAACATTATAACAAAAAAAAAAAACCAACTTCAAAACCACTACAACGTAAACAATAATTTAAAACTACTTTTCACATTAATTCTTAGTAAATTCGATAATATATTTATATATATTATTAAATTGGAAATCTTATAATTATAATTTTTTTCTATTTTATTTTATTATCATAAACATATTAGTTTCTTTATGAATATAAAAACTTTAAAGTTGGCGTTAATATAATCAGGCTTTTATAAAATTAACGCTTCGGCTTTAAAGGCTTTCTATTTGTAAAGAAATTAAATTGCAAGAATAAAACAAAACATAAACAAGAATAAAATTATGTTAATAATATTTCCAATTTAATAATATATATATAAATAAATGATAAAATTTACCAAAAAATTAATTTGAAAAGTAATTTAAAATAATTTTTTACTTTGTAGTGGTTTTGAAGTTGTTTTTTTTTTTTGTTAAAAAGTTTTTTGTTAAACATTTTTTTTGTTAAAAAGTTTTTATTTCTTTCTTTTTAGAGATGATGATAATAATTTTGACCATTCTTGTTACGAATCTTTGTACCATAGCGTCAATATTCGAGATACGGTGTTTTTCTTATAGTGACATGCCCTTTGAAAAATTCCACCTACTTTCTTGATCGTGTTTTCTTATATTAATAGTGTTTTCTGATATTGCCACTCCCCTTTGTTTATAACGCCCACTTTATTGACCGTAATTTGTAAGCCTACCCATGTACAAAATTTCAATGCCCTAGTGTCAATATTAACTAAGATACAGTGTTTCTCTAAAAGTGACGCGCCCTTTGTTTATTGCCGCCCATTTTCTTCATAGTGTTTTGTGATAATTCTACCCATTCTTGTACCGAATTTTATGACCATAGTGTCAATATTAATTGAGATACAGTATTTTTCTTCACTTTCCACGCCCTTTTGCCGAACAATGCCCACTTTCTTCACCGTAAATTTTTATAATTATGTCTACCCCTGTACTTAATTTCTGTACCCTGGTGTCAATCTTATTCGAGTAACAGTGTTTTTCTAATATTGCCACACCTTTTTGTCGAATAACGCCCACTTTTTATACCATATTTTGTGATAATTGTGCCTACCACTGTAATAAATTTCAGTACCCTTGAGTCAATATTACTCTGAGATACAATATTATTCGTCTGCTATTTTGTAGTCAGCTTGATACTCTCACGCATACACACTAAAGCCCTGTGTCGGCGCATCTATTTGAACGTACACACACTGTGATTTATTGCATTGCTCACAGTTGACTGTCATCTAATAACACTTGAGAGTTTGATTTGCTCAACAGCAAACGAAACCCTACAACGAAAAGCAATACACACTTTCTCTCTCGGCAATCCAAGCATGGCGTGTTTTTGTTCGTCAACACCACAAGCAATGAAATTTAATCGTTAAGGGAAGGATGAGCAATAAAATAAATAAAATAAAAAAATAAAAAGCAATATATGGCAATAGATCATTTGGATCATTTTGATCATTTTGATAATTTTAATCAGCGGTCGTCAGCGCCTCAGTAGACATTTTTTTACACCAACTTCAAGATTTTCAAAATTGACTAGGTAAAAATAAGTCGCTGCATCCGAATTCGTTGTCAGAATTTCAAAATTATAAAATTTTGAAGTAATAGGGCTGCCACCTAATAATATGTATTTTTTAAAGTCTTAAACATCATTTATCAGTGTAAGGGGGTCGCTGATATCGAATCTGAAGTCAGAATTTTAAAATTCAAGATCGTGAATAGTGTTGCCATCATAATTTTTTTTTTTAATTTTACGAATTCATTTTAATTTTAAAAAAGTAAAAGAATCCCTATTATTTCAAAATTTTACAATTTTGAAATTCTGAACGGATTCGGATTCAGCGACCCCTTTTTGTTGTATAATTTTTTTTTTCCAGCCCCGAATTCATAAAAATGCAAAAAATGAAGGTGGCAACCCTATCCACCATCTTGAATTTTAAAATTCTGACTTCAGATACGATATCAGCGACCCCCTAACACTAATAAATGATGTTTAAAACTCTTAAAAATACATATTATTAGGTGGCAACCCTATTATTTCAAAATTTTATAACTTTGAAATTCTGACCACGGATTCAGATTCAGCGACCCCTTTTTGATGTATCATTTTTTTTTTGCCAGCCCCGAATTAATAAAAATGCAAAAAATGAAGGAGGCAACCCTATCCACCATCTTGAATTTTAAAATTCTGACTTCAGATTCGATATCAGCGACCCCCTCCCCCCCCCCTAACACTGATAAATGATGTTTAAAACTTTAAAAAATACATAATATTAGGTGGCAACCCTATTATAAAAAAATTACATTATTTTTAAATTCTGACAACGGATTCGGATTCAGCGACCCATTTTTACCTGATGTTCGTACCAGCAGCCCTATTACCAATTTTTGTATTTAAAATCCTGACTTCAGATTCGAATTCAGCAACCTCATAGCACTGTTCGCGCCAGCACCGTATTCGTTGTCTGATATAAATCATCTATTGCCAGTCAACAAGCTTTCGTTGCATTGACTGCAGTGAGCTCATTGACAACGATATCTTAGATCAATATCAATGATATGTTTTTTATTGCTCTATCGTGTTTTGTTCGTCTTCGCTGCAATCACATACATGATTTCTTTGCAGCAAGCAAGACAGTGCAGTGTAGTGTGAAATGAACAAATGTTTTGAAGCCGGTTTTAAGTGCACCTACGTAGGGCTCTAATACACACAGCAATCACACGGTTACGTGATTTTTTCTATCAAATCGCACTACCCGTGAGCTGCGTAAAGGAACTTCGTTTCAAAAAGCTTAGAAGAAGTTTCGTGTAAGGCGATTTGTTGTATAAAATGCTATATATTTTTTCATAGAATCCAATATAGAATGCCAGGACAAAAAAAAAATTAATTCGACCTAATGTTATTTTTGTTAATTTATATTTAAAAAATTGTTTTCACATACATTTTCAAAAAGAGTAGTTAATAATTTGAAATAATGAAATGTTAGAATTAACCTTATATTTATCGAAATTTATTAAAGTATTCATTTTATATTTACAAAAAACAGTAATGATTATGTATAAATTCGTTAATATTACATTTTTCATAAAAATCAAAAAATAAACTATCCCATTTTTCATGGGTCTAAAGTGATGTAAGGTCAAACAAAATTTTTTAAAAATATTTTATTTCATATGTACCTTTCTTACGATAGAAAATACACCTTTTTGTGTTTTCTGCTCAGAATTCAAAGGCTTTCCTACGTTCTAGGGGAAAGCAAATAACAAATACAAAATTAAAATTAACATGTATTCCGTGGTATAAGAATAAAGAAATATTTTGATCTGTAGCTAATAATTTGTGAAATATTTACTGTCTCGAAAACAAAGAAGTAGTTAAATAACGTAAAAGTTCTTAATTTGCAAATATTAAAGCTGAACAATTACAAAGCTACATAAAAATAAATATGTTTGTTCGTTTAAGTCAATTAAATTAGAATGCCTATTAGGGTGGAGCGATGTGATTAAGTTTAGCTCTTATATGAATTTTTATTCTAGAACCACAAATATTTTTTAGGGTATTTCTCTGTGAAATAAAAAGTATCCACGCCCTCCTTTTGCCTTTTTCGTAAAATTAATTGGACGAAAATGAAGTTCGTCCATTTGGTATGGAACATAGTGTATTTTGTAAAACATTTAATTATGTAACAAATTATAATTTTGATATGATGTAAATATATCAACGTTAAACGTTCAATTTTGGTCAGTAAAGCTCGGTTTAATTGGACTAGAGTTTAAACTCACAGTCAAAAAAAATTGACCATAGGAGTAAAAAAATACGTTTAAGCAAAAAAATTTTCGTTAAGCCTCAAGTTGCCAAGCCTACGGTGTTTAAAGATTTACTCAACACGATTTAACGACAATTGTCTTTGTTTTTTTAAACATTTTTAAACTTTTTTAAAATTTTCATACAAATTTGTTATTTTAACGACAACTTTTTGTTAGTTTTATTTCAAAAATTTTGTATTTAAAAATGCAGTTATATGTGTTTTAGTTACCTTGTATTTAGAAAAATAGCTAAGAATTTGTAACTTTCAAAAACATAGTGCATAAAAAAATATCTTACAACAGCTTGTCGTCCAAATAGCAATAAAAGTGTTTAAATATGTAATTTACTTTTTATAATTGACATTTAAAATATGATAAATTCTATCGAATGGCTAAAACTGGTTTTTTATATATTCAACAGCACAGACGGTACAGACAGCAGCAACATTAACAGAAAAAAATAAATGTAAAAAGAGCTACCAGGCGATGAGCAGTAAAACTCTTAGGGTTTCTGCCTTGGGTGGAACTTTCAATTTGCGGTAGAAATATTGACTAACTGCGGTAGAAATATTGACTAACTGCGGTAGAAATTCTGAGAACAAACTCAAACACACTTGGTTTTTAACTTTCAACTCACGTTATTACGAATTCACAAATTATTAGATACAATATTTTAACACATTTATATAAAAATTACTTACGTGATTCATTTTTAATGAAATATGTATTTAATCTCGGCTTTATTTTGTTATTTTGTTGTATTGTTGGAAAATTCGTTTGGCGCTTTATCCTCATAAAAAATCCTCCAAGTCAATGACATTTAATATATTGCCACATAAACTTTTAACATCGTTACGCGAAAAAGATGCCACATAACAAAAAAGTCATTAAAACGACTATGTTAAATGCATAACTTGTATATTGGAAAATTTCTACGCTTACGTGTATTATTATATATTCTTCATATTTTTCGTATGTTCAAACGATGTTTTCGCGTAAAATTGAGGTAGAAAAATTAACTGCTTTATTTTACATGCATACAAATTTTATATACAAAGGGACTTTACCATAACGGCAAAATCTCTTTGAATTTCACAAAAATCTTGTGACTTTAAATTTTGCACATAAGCTTTAACCCTTATGCACTTTAAGTATGAAATTTATAAAAATCTTATAAAAACCACGTTTACCTCCCATACAAAGTGACTTAATGAAATATTTAAATTCTTCTTAAATTCCAAAAAATTGAGTATAATGACTTAAAATTTTGCAAATAATTTTTTAACTTTGGTATGCATTCGATGCTAGGAAATTAGTACAAAAACTGAAAATTCCGACAACCTCTCATACAAGCCTACGTCATAATAATAGTAAACCTTTATAAATTAAAATAAAATAACTCTCATAACAATTAATAAATAAAATAGATTTTAAGTTTAAAATGTGAAATATTTGGATAAAACTACGCTTTTTCAAAGTGATGTCATAAAAAATGCATCATTCAAGACTACGAATAAACTTAAATACGGCCGTAAGGTTACTTGTTGCTTTCTATCCCTTATTTTCGATAATTCTTTATAGTTTTCTCTTCCTTTCGATGCATCGACTAAGTCAAATCTTTGAACTACAACCAGCGTTGCCATATTCACAGTTTCAACTGAAAATTACAGTTTTTCAGATTTGAAAAAGAAAATAAAAATATTTAACTTACAACTAACCACAATCTGAGAAAATCAACTTAAGAGAACAAAACGTAAAATTTTATGTTGGCTATGTTATAAACAATGAATTTTAAAATGCATTTTATAAGATGTGGAATTTCTGTCTCCAACTAAGTTTTATATACTTATCACCCATCTATATCGCAGTTGAGTCGACATTTTTGACTAATGTTGTAAGCATTGTTGAAAAAGCTTACGTAGAATGATAAGAATTACGTCAAATTAATTTTAGTGATTTAAATTTAAATAAATAGAAAGAATATTTTCCATAACTCGTATTAATAAAACAAAACTTAGATATAAGTCGGTAAATTCCCGCACTTTGTGGTATTCTAAGAACAAAATATCTCTTAAAAAAGAATGCATTAAATTGTATTCAGTATGATAAATCAAACCAATGCACAACAAAATTGACAAGTAAATTTACAAAAATTATTGAAATCAAATTTAAAAAAAATGTGATTTATTCAAAAGCATGGTGTAATTATAATAAGGTATTTTATTCGTAATATCAGATAAAAAAATAGGATGCCTTGTTTTGGCATTTCATTTGAAATGTTTTATATGAAACCCTTTCAATTGTCCAAATAAAGCAGCATGTCACAGAAAAATACTAGAAAATGTTGTAAGATTATAACTTCAAAAGTACAAATGTTATTTCAGGTTTTTTTGTAACTACTTATGTTATTGCTTATGTTTTTGGTAATTAATTGTTTTTTATAATTTTCATTTTAATAAATAAATAAATATTAGTCAAATAAAACTTGCTTTTTTAGGGTTATAGTTTTTTTGTTGGAAATACAGTTTTTTTTTTTAATTTACAGTTTTAAAAAAAAAAAAGTCCGGTAACGCTGATAACAACAAACACGGAAATAATTTTGTTTTTGTTAGTGATCTAAAAGAGCGAACAATATAAAGATGTTGGAATGATCGTAAAGTGGGGGGCAACACAAGTCGTATATTCAGTTCCATTCTCTCATCAGCCCAACTGAACGTATACGAATATATACAAACCAGAGAACTGCACAAGCCTACTTGAAGTTCAAGCCTTTTCAAGTATGTATCCAAAAGCAAGATACAAGTCATATTCATGCTTGCTCGTTGGCTTGGCTTGTTTGGACTTACTTTGTCAGGCAGAAACTTGAAAAGCTTGAAACGATGGGCAAAATCTTGTAAGCTCGCAAGTATCCAATTAATTGAATCTAAAGCAAGTATCCAAAAAATTCAATGAGCTTGTGTAGAGAGAGCTTAAGCGTAATAGGACTTTTAAGGATACTGTGGACTTCGTGGTTGCAAGTTTTAGGGGTAGATAATTTCGAATTTGATGTAAAATTTAAAATTTAAGATGTCGGATAGAGTTGCCACCTAAACTTTTTGTATTTTTGCGAATTCTTGTAATTTTGAAATTCTGACAACGGATTTGATTTCGAATATAATGTCACTGTTTTAAATTTAAGATGGAGGTTAGGGTTGCCACCTAAATTTTTACCACAGTATTGCCACCTAATAATATGCATTTTTAAGAGTTTTAAACATAATTTAACAGTGTTAGAGAGTCACTGATTTCAAATCTGAAGTCAAAATTTTAAAATTCAAGATGGTGGATAGGGTTGCCACCTTAACTTTTTGTATTTATATGAATTCTGGGCTGGGCGGGCTGGCAAAAAAAAGGGTACACCAAAAATGGGTCGCTGAATACGAATCCGTGGTCAGAATTTCAAACTTATAAAATATTGAAATAATTGGGTTGCCACCTAATAATAAGTATTTTGAAGAATTTAAACATAATTTAACAGTGTTAGAGAGTCATTGATTTCGAATCTGAAGTCAGAATTTTAAATTTCATGATGGTAAATAGGGTTGCCACCTTAATTTTTTGTATTTATATGAATTCTGGGCTGTCAAAAAAAATGATAAACTGAAAATGGGTCACTTAATCCGAATCCGTGGTCAGAAATTCAAAGTTATAAAATTTTGAAATATTAGGGTTGCCAAATAATAATTGTATTTTTAAGAATTTTTAACATAATTAAACAGTGTTAGGGAGTCATTGATTTCGAATCTGAAGTCAGAATTTTATAATTCAAGATGGTTTATAGGGTTGCCACCTTAATTTTTTGTATTGTTATGAATTCGGGGCTGGCAAAAAAATAGTACATCAAAAATGGGTCGCTGAATCCGAATCCGTGGTCAGAATTTCAAAATTACAAGAATTCGCAAAAATACAAAACAAAATGTAGGTGGGAACTCTATCCGCCATCTTGAATTTTAAATTCTGACATCAGATCCGAAATCATCTACTCCCTAAAACTGGCAACAACGCAGTCTACAGATCCCTTAAAAGTCATAATAGGGTTAAGCTTTTCCTACACAAGCTCATTGAATTTTTTGGATACTTGCTTTAATTGGATACTTGCCTTCAATTTCAAGCTTTTCAAGCGCTTTTTGCCGAAAGCATCAAGCTTTACTTTACTTCAAACTTCGTGCCGTTCGCTTGTAAGCTAGCATACTTGCAAGTCGCAAGCTGTAGTGGGCTTATTTATTCAATTGCAAGCTATACTTGATTCAAAATTATCAAGCTCAAGCTAGCTTGAACTTGTATTTTAAGCAAGTAATTGAAATAGACTTTAAATAGGCTTGTGCAGTTCTCTGATACTTGACCACTTGAGCGACCTCTAAATCAATTTCGATGGATCCGAAACTTTACATTTTATTATCATTTATGTTAAGTTTGCTTGCTTTAATAAAAAATATCTCTTTTTTAATGTTTTTATTATTTTTTAACCTAAAACCTGGGTTGCCAGATATCAGTTATCTCTGTAACCTAATAATTTTTCTGAATATAAATCAGAAATATTTTTTTAAAATTTATTTTAAGTGAGTGCCTAAAACAGGTACTTTGAGGATTATTAAAAAAAAATTAAATTTTAAACAGCTAAAAATTTTTCCGAATTTTTCTTATTTAAATGTTTGTAAAAAATGACTCAAAATAATATCCCCACACCTGTGATGTTCTTTTTTAAAATTTTGCATTCTTAGATTTTTGGGAATGTTTTTCGTAAAAAACTCTAACTCGAAATTTTTAAAACGGTACACTTCTAGGAAAAACTTTCACAACGACCAGGTTATTTAACGTAATCGCATAACATGAATTTAATTGTGAGCTTTAGTTATAATCGCATAATTTTAGTGACCTCTTAATCACTTTGGACTGATCTGAAATTTTATATTTTATCATTTCTCATCCATTCGAATATTTTGAGAGGGATCGATTTAAAAAAAGACACTTGAATTTAAGGGCCACCTTAGTATTTACGTTATTTAAGTTTTTTAATCGATCTAAATTAGCAAACTGAAAAGGCGTGTCCGAAACTGACACGCATACTTTTTTATTTAATTTTATCAGTTTTCAGTGGAACTTCTCTTAAACTTATTACATTTACTGCATCCGTACATATACCCAGCAGCGGATTTGCCAGTGGCAAAAAGTAATGCGTCTGCATATAGCAGAAGTAATTAACTCATACCTCATTACCTGTAATGCAGCATACTAGGAAAAGTAATGCAGTGATTTTTATAACTTAATACAAGTAGTATGTTAGTCCATAACTTCTAGGTAATGCTGAAGGGAAGCGATCACTTACCTCCTGTCTCATTCAATGTTAAATGTAAGGCCTTTTATGCATAATAAGGTAATATAGTCGGAAGTAGTGGTCATTACAAGGTAATTGATGCTTCATATATTCGGAATATATTCCATCCGCTACTGGGTATATACTCGAATAAATTATGGTTAAAAATTCCACAGCCGCCGAGAGAAAACGCAAATACTCTAAATTTAGTTTGAAATTTTACAACAAGCTTTAAGCCTCTCCAGAAAAGAGAGAAAAACTGCTGGCAGTGACAGTGTGCACACCTGGCATTAAAAAAATGTAATGCGAAAATAAATTTTGTGACTTTTAGTTGTTTACTTAAAGTTTTTACTTTTTAAAAAGTAATTTAATTTCTGCCTTTTAAATATAAATTTTCCCAAATTTTTTGCAATTTCAGGAAAACGTTTTACGTCATTCTTTTATTCCTTTCTTTTTAAATTTTTTTTTTCGATGCTATTTTAACCATTCACTAAAAAAACATTTATCGCAAACTCAAATGAAATAAATTAATAAAATAAGTTCTTTTTTTTAACTAAGGAAAATGTGCTTAGTAAGATTTTTGAAAAACTTACCATCCCAAAAAGTTTGAAAATCGACGGTGACTTTTTCTTACAGATAAGGCACTCATTGTTTAAGAAAAAACTGACCTGTTCTTTACCGGTTTTAATGAAACTTTTATAAACATGATGAAATTGTTTCAGAAAAAGGTATACCATCTCTTAAGCAGCATTACTGTTAAATAGTTTCACTTAAATTTTTATAAACATTTTAATTTTTGTAATAGAAAATTATTATATGAAGTTGATTTTATATACTAAAAAATATTTAAAATTGACTTAAGACATTCCTTGTATTAATTAACATTAATAACTTTTATATTGAGATATACATAAGAAATACAGAATTTTCCTTACAATACAGAACATTTATGGATAGTCACCGTAAGCATACAGCAGCTGACAATAATCAACGTAGAAAAAAATTAAATATTTTATACGTATACTTGAATATCTACTAGAATTTTTAAACATTAAAACCCGGGGAAAATATACTTTTTACCCAAGCTTGTATGAATTGACCTAAGTCAATTATTATTAACAAAACAATTTGAGCATTTTATTTTTAATATGTGGCAGCCTTTTGATTTGAATTCAGAATATAACAAAATTACGGAGAAACAAGAATCAGTTTGTGCCCATTATATAAATGTCTTTACCCAGCACTCTAGTGGACAATAGTGTAAACTTATTTTAGATAGCTTAAGCACTGATCAAACAGTAAAAAGCTTTTTGAATTCGCCGATAAATTTTAAAGCTCATTCAATTTAGCAGCATTCTGTTGTCAACATATGTGATTACAGAGATCGGACATTTCATATTCGCCGAATGCTGCGAAAAAGATGCTAACTTCACACCGGTGACTATAAATACTTATAGACATTGCAACTGAAAGGAACGGCACGAAATGAAAAATTTGCCCGTACAAGACAAGAGACCCGACGAGTAACAAACCTAGCGAGTACTCGCTTGCAAGAATTTGTGTTGCTAGCACAACAAACTATGTTTCAGAAAACCCCTTCCAACTTATTGTTATGTTGCTAGAGTGTGTTGCTGGATTTTATAAAAGAACAGCAATGATGCAGAAAACCACTGCTTATATATATATATTTTTTAGATTTCGGAGCAGAGCAGCGTGACTTTGTTTACATTTTTTTTTTGCTTGATTTGTTGTTGCTGCATTGGACTTTTTTTGGCTGCTATTGTTACGCTAGGATTTTGTTCACGTTTTGGCAGCTTTTGATCTTTAGGAATAAATCATATTTTTGCGATTTTGTCTATCTGAAGCAAAGGTGTTTAAGATAAATTGCTATATCTTTTTTATTTCTAATCGGATTCAAATGCTCCAAAGAACAAAATTTTAGAAAATTTATCAGTCTTTTAAGTTACATCAAAATTAAATTTAAACAAAATTAATATAATTATTTATGAACTATTTTTACCTCTATCCTTTCAAATTACATAAAAGTTAAATTTTAAAAAAATTAATCCAATTATTTATTAACTATTTCAAATAGATTTAAAACAAAAACTTCAATAATAACTTTTAATTGAATTTTTTTTTAAAAAAACCCATGCATTTTATTTTCTTGTCTTATTTATTTAGAATTAATTTATGATTTGGCTAATTGGTTGTTAAGAAAAAAAATAGATGCGTCGCTGAATACGCGACAGAAGCAAAGCTTTTTCGCAGTTTTATACGTTTCTTAAATTAAAGGGTTTTTTAATAAAAAAATTTTAAATTGAAAAATTTCAAATACCTAATGTTAACTTAAAAAATAAATTTCCACCAGTAAATTTTATTACCTAACGTTATCATTTTACATTACTCTCATTCATCATAAAAATAAATATTTTTTCAATTAAAAAATTGTTGATTTTGTTCTAAATGGCAGTCAATGAGACGCTCTCAAGGAAAAGGGGCATGGGCGGTGTTGTACATTTTGACTGTTCTATTCAAAAAAAATTTGTTGATGTTGTTGCCTTCTTCAAACTTACTTGATCTAAAAAGGTAACAATTAAATTCATGTAACAATTTGTTTTGTTTTATAAAAACTTTTCATTTG
The DNA here is from genome assembly GCA_963920525.1 of Dichetophora obliterata. Lineage (NCBI taxonomy): Eukaryota > Metazoa > Arthropoda > Insecta > Diptera > Sciomyzidae > Dichetophora > Dichetophora obliterata. The sequence goes on along the minus strand of OY986437.1, from coordinate 181,253,007 downwards.
AAACTAAATGTAATTCAAAGTATTGTTTAATATATGGAAATAAATATCGGAAAAATTTGAATAATATACTTTTTCTGTAGTTAAGAGCATGTACATAAGTATATGCACATTTTAAAAGTAATTCAATATTAAAATTTTAGTTAACAATTATATTTTTTATATATTTCATGTATTTCAAAAATAAATAGAGTTTTCAAAGCACAACGCATGCGCAAACCTGCGTATTAGTAATACATACTGGCTAACTTATTTAAAAATCAAACGGCTGGAAGTAGACCAAAAGTAAGACAAAAAAGGGGAAAATTAATTTTTACTTTATGTTAAAATTAATTCTGATTTTAGTTTTTGAAGCACCCCAAGCTTATTATAACATTATAAAGAACCAATAAAGTTTAAAGGAGTTGTTCATTTTGGATCGCTTTCGGAATTGGAATACTTTTATAAAACAATTCAATTAATTGAAATTTAAAAGCAAAGGAAAAATCTTTAAAAATGTCATTGATTTTGTAATTTTTAAATTTTCAAAGGAAAAGGAAAAAATTATCACAAAAAACTTATTTTATAATAATTCATGTTTAAGTAATCAATATTATGAAAACCTTAAAACCAGTTGAGTTGTTTTAGTTTTCATATATGTATTCCTTTTTCACAATTTAATAAATAATTTGAGCTTACAATTTGTTAATAATCCTACATCTTGCCTTAAAAAAACAATAATAACATATTTTTTGTTATTAAAAAAGGGCCGGATCGAAAAATAATTAAAATTAAATTAAAGAAGAAAACCAAATTGTTATGAACATATTTTACCCAGAGAATCGGATTACATTCTAATATTTTTCTTAACATCATATAACGTATTAACGGAAAGTTTTTAAAATCTATTTAAAACAATTAAAGAAGAATTTTATAAAAAATTAGTTTGACATAATTTTAGTTTACTAATATGTAATCAATAATTCCATCTAAAAGTTTGTTTATAAGCCTAGATTTTGCATTAAAAAAAAACAAAATTTATAGTCTTTTCTATGAACAATAAAATTTAAAGGTATGAGTGGATTTAATCCTGTGCAGTAGATTTTTGAAAAATTTCATTTTAACGTCATTTTAAGGATTAATCAATTTTCTAAAATGTTGTCCTTTGGAGCATTTGAATCCGATTAGAAACAAAAAAGATATGGCGATTTATCTGAATTAATTTTTAATTAATTTAATTTTAATGTCATTTGAAAGATAAATCAATTTTCTAAAATTTTGTCCTTAAGAGCATTTCAATCCGTTTAGAAATAAAAAAGATACAGCGATTTATCTAAAACGCCTTTGCTTCAGTTAGACAAAATCGCAAAAAAATGATTTATATCTGACGATCAACGAAATGCTTCCAAAACTTGAACAAAATCCTAGCGTAACAAAAAAAGTCCAATGCAGCAACAACAAATCAAGCAAAACAAATGTAAACAAAGTCAGGCTGCTTTAAGCAACATATACATATTGTGCTAGCAACACAAATTGCTGCAAGCGATTACTCGTTAGGTTTGTTACTCGTCGGGTCTCTTGTCTTGTACGGGCAAATTTTTCATTTCGTGCCGTTCCTTTCAGTTGCAATGTCTATAAGTATTTATAGTCTCTGGACAAAATCGCAAAAAAATGATTTATATCTGACGATCAACGAAATGCTTCCAAAACTTGAACAAAATCCTAGCGTAACAAAAAAAGTCCAATGCAGCAACAACAAATCAAGCAAAACAAATGTAAACAAAGTCAGGCTGCTTTAAGCAACATATACATATTGTGCTAGCAACACAAATTGCTGCAAGCGATTACTCGTTAGGTTTGTTACTCGCCGGGTCTCTTGTCTTGTACGTACAAATTTTTCATTTCGTACCGGACCTTTCAGTTGCAATGTCTATAAGTATTTATAGTCTCTGCTATGGGTGGATTTCTTTATTCGTTCCGGATAAAGAAGAGAACGAATAGAATAGATTGTTGTTTATCTAGAACAGAATGAATAAAGAAAAAGTATTGGAAAAGAAAAAATTTTTTTTTGTTAAAACCAGAAACATATTTTTCGTATTTAATTAAAGACAACAAATACACCAGATAAAATTTAAAAAATAAAAATGCAACAAAGCAGTTTAAAAAATGCAAATGCAACAAAGCAATTTAAAACATTTAAACAAAAAAATTTACCGTTTTTATTTCAAACAATCTAATGTAACCTCACACACAAGGAATATTCTTTTTATTCTACTTTAGCTGATAGTATAAAAAGAATGCGTTTGGAGTATTCCGTAAGAATAAAGAAATACAAAAAGAATATTCCGGATAATCAAAACTGAATTAAGAAACAAACAAAAGTTATTCCGAACGTATGAAATGAATAAAGAAATACAGCCTATATGTTTAAAATTGCGTTTTATATAGTTTTAATAAATTGACATCAGCTGAAGATATAGGAAACTACCTACGAAACGTTGGGAAAAACAATTTAAAAATTTTTTATCATTTTTATCATTTAAAAACAAATTCACCAAAACAGCCCATACACGCAGCGATATCGGAATAATTTTTATATTAAACACTCACTTTGACTTAGGCTTTCTATTTTTGTTGTTTAATATTATTTGCTTTTGCGATTTCTCAAATTAATTTTCCTTATAAATATGAATTTTTAGGATTTTGAGCTTTAAGTTAACTATTTTTTCCGGTTTTTTGTAACTTCAACGCATTTTTCTTTAGTGTTTGGATTATGCGACATGGAAGGCGCTTTGCGTTAATTTTAACCTCATATGTAAGCGCTTGCACTTGCACTATATAAATGACACTAAAACAAATTATGCAAACGTACCTGCTCTGGAGACTAATAATGACACGGCATAGGAATTATGCTTCTTCTCTTTTCGCGTTAAGGCAGGGATTCTCAGAGAGTGGATTTGAACTATGGAGCGTTTGCTTCTTCTTTAAGAGTATTCTGATATCCGGCTTGAAATGGACCAAAATGTTGAGTTGGACTCGGAAAGCTGCTGTAGGAATCGATGACTCTCTTAGCAGAAGGTGTTCATTGTTTGAAAGTCTAGTTCTCAACCTCGATAAAAGTTTGAGATTTGGAATAAAAGAAAAAAACACGATCAGGGTTTAGAATTCAATTTAATCTTTATTTCGACGTCTTACCATGTCAGCGATAGATTTAAAATAGTGTCGAAAAACTAGCATTATTAGAAAGGAAGTGAGAAAATTAAATTTCGAACATAAAAAATGTATCTTTAGTGCGTGAAGCGCCATCTCTTCGTGAGGTTATAACTTTATACGTTTTGATATAAACAGAAGCGTAATCGTACATGATTCGTACGTGGGTTCCTTGCAAACAATTATTTTTTGTAACAACACAAGTGTTCTTAGTTTTAATAGGTTATCGAAAGTCAAATTAAAGATTTGCCAAGAAAACATGGAAATGTGATCTGATCGTCTGAGTCCAAAGATGTAATGGGCTATATCGTTATAAGCAACGTTTAGTTTTCGTCTACCTAATGTGTCACAGTTAGCAAATAATTCACAACCATAAAGAAGAGTAGGAATTTGGTAGTGTAATAATATTTTTGGCGATATCGCAGGATCGCCATGTACGCGCCTTTTTATTTTTAAAATAATAAAAAAAAGGACTCGCGTTCTATTGGGGGTTGGAATTAGTTTTAAAGGTTTTCTAAGAGATGGCGTAACTATCAATAGATCGCATCGGGCACACCTGTGACTATATTCATTTCAAAGCACATTGTCTAAGCTTCATTTTTCAGTATGTGTCATTCCACTGAAGTGTAAACAACATATATTTTTTTCTCTGTGAACATGTCGACTTTCGTTCCAACAAAACGCAATTTGCGGGAAGGTTTACTTTTGTACTTCCATTTGAAGAAAAAAGCGGTTGAAGCACAACGCACGCTTACTGAGGCTTACGGGGACTATGCTCCATCGATTTCTACTTGTGAGTACTGGTTCCGTCGGTTTAAAAGTGGTGATTTTGATACGGAAGACAAAGAGCGTCCGGGCCAGCCGAAAAAGTTTGAAAATGAGGAATTGGAGGCTTTGCTCGATGAAGACCCGTGTCAAACCCTTCAAGAATTGTCAGAATCATTGGGAGTCGACTTATTAACGGTCGGCAAACGCTTGAAGGCCATGGGAATGATTCAAAAGCAAGGAAATTGGGTGCCGTACCAGTTGAAGCCGAGAGACGTTGAACGGCGATTTTGCATGTGCGAACAACTGCTTCAACGGCATAAAAGGAAGAGTTTTTTGCATCGTATTGTCACTGGCGATGAAAAGTGGATCCATTACGATAATCCTAAGCGAAAAAAATCGTGGGGACCACCCGGCCATGCATCAACATCGAGGGCCAAGCCGAATATTCATGGCGCCAAGCTTATGCTGTGTATTTGGTGGGATCAGAAGGGTGTTGTGTACTATGAGCTGCTAAAACCTAACGAAACCATCACTGGGGAACGCTACCAACAACAATTGATGCAATTGAGCCGAGCATTAAAGGTTAAACGGCCGGAATATGCCAAAAGACACGACAAAGTGGTTTTTCAACATGACAACGCACGGTCACATGTTGCAAGAACCGTCAAGGAAACGTTGGAGGCGCTGAATTGGGATGTGCTACCCCACCCGCCTTATAGCCCAGTCATAGCCCCTTCTGACTACCACCTATTCAGATCGATGACGCATGGCTTGGCTGAGCAGCGCTTCACTTCTTACGAGGATACCAAAAAATGGGTCGATTCGTGGATTGCCTCAAAAGACGAATCGTTCTTCCGGCGCGGAATCCATATGCTGCCAGAAAGATGGGAAAATGTTGTAGCTAACGATGGACAATACTTTGAATAATATACATTGTACCGTTGTTTCTAAATAAATGCTCAAAAACCGAAAAAAAACCTTTAAAATTAATTCCAACCCCCAATATAAAAATAAGTTGTAGGACCTGCCTATTGGTTGCCGGCGAAGTTCACCACTGGCGCTATTTTAAATATCCTTTTTATGCCGTTCACTAAAAAAGTGCAGAGGCTAAAAGGGTTTAAGTCGGCAGCTATTAAAGCTCAAGACTTATAAAAATGAAAATAGTTGGCAGCTGTTAGAGCTCAAAACTAGATTGATTAATTTCAAATATGTTCATCCTTTTATAGTAAGCATAACGGTATTTTGTCTTAAAACTAGTTAACAATTGTTTGTGTAGTTTTGAATGTAAATAGAATCATATGTTCTTTAATTAGTGTAAAAGTAATAGTAGAATATCGTAATACATATTTGTAATTTCCCAGTGTGCCAAACGGATCCGTTACGAATCCGTAACGAACTCACTTCTTCGTACATTTTGTCCGAAACGGATTGCGTTTCGCATCCGGAACGGATCCTTTTTCGTATGAAATTCCTCTCTCCGTTACGGACTTCAGTTACGAATCCGTTTCGGACCTCAGATACGAATCCGTTTCGGACTTCAGATACGAATCCGTTTCGGACTTCAGATACGAATCCGTTACGGACTTTAGATACGAATCCGTTTCGGACTTCAGATACGAATCCGTTTCGGACTTCAGATACGAATCCATTTCGGACTTCACATACGAATCCGTTTCAGACTCTTTTTTTAAATAATGCGAACTCACAACGGACTCGTTTTTTAAAAATAGTTCTTATTCAAAAAGGGACAATAATGTTTATGTATGTTCAACATTTTTTTATTTTTTTGCTAATTCAGTTCTTACATTCTACATATTACATTTTAAAGAAGGAAATTTAAAATTATATCAATGTATAATAAAAATAAAAATAACAACAAAAATGAGTACACAATTGTATTTCGTATCCCTAATCTACTGAAAATAAAATAAGAAATTGTAAAACAAATTTAAGACTGTCTTTTATGTTAACGTTGTGGAAATTTTTTGAAGGATTCGTAACGGGTTCGTCGAAACATAAGATTCCTCTCAAAAATACGAATTGCTTTTTTCATTTTTTCGGATCCGCCTCGGACTCAGAACGGACTTCAGGAACGAATCCGTTTCGGACTTCAGATACGAATCCGTTTCGGACTTCATATACGAATGCGTTTCAGACTCTTTTGGCGGATTCGTAACGGGTTCGTAACGGGTCCGTCGAAACATAAGAAAGCGCAGTGCGTACTGACGGACTCGTAACGGGTTCGTAACGGATCCGCATCCGTTTTTGTGCACATTGGGTTAGTATTAATAATTTAATATGTGTGAGTGAGTAGACTTATATTAATAGAAAACGTAAACATAATCATATGTTAACATATTTGTGCAGGAGTAAAAAGTATAATATAATATCATATGTTTTGTATTCAGCCATATGGGTACATGTGTGCGAATGAGATAGATAGTAGTGCTTAGTATGAACATATGTTCTTATTGTTTGAATAATATCTTAGTATACCGTAGAGGTGTATTACTTTAACTTAGTTTGAATATTATTGTGCATGTTCTCGAAAATTCTTACAGTAGAGGTTTTTATATTATTACTTATTTTAAGAAAATTATTTATAGCTTGTTTTATAATGAAATACATTAATTGTAAATTAAATATTTAAATAATATGTATAGGTATACTACACCCTCACCCTTAAGAGAAAAAAAAATTTATTTTGAAATTTATGAAAAATTAATTTTTATTTTGTGTTTTAACTTTTAACAAACGGTGCATAATTTGTATCAACATGAGGTGTTGTGTTATATGAAAAAGTGAAGTATGGGATCCATTGGTCCCATTTTTCATTTTTACAAAAGGTTAACAAATATTCATTTAATACTCGATGGTTTCTTTCAATCGAGCCTAGAGTCTCATGGTGATATGGAGTGCTAAAAATTTGTTTTATATCTTATAAATTGCATAATTCTGACATTAATTCATTGAGGAATTCTGTACCTCTATCCGATTTCAAAACTTTAAAGTGACCGTATATTAAAATTACGTTTTCAACAAGTGTTTTAGCAACAGTTTTCGCGTCTTTTGTCTCCATTGGACATTGTTACAATTGAGAATGAACTTTTTTATCATTTTGCTCATATTTTTCCATATGTATTTTTGTTTTAGTTTCATTATAGTTTTTCTTATACCGAGATGACCTCCGTGTGTCGAATTGTGGTATTCTTCGATTATTTTGTTTTGTTTTATTTTGTCGACTATTCTTTGTGGTTCATTATAACTTAAAATTTTTAAGTTTTCGTTTGTTCTTTTTATGTTAATAAAAATATCTTTGAACTTATCCACTTCAATGGTTTAAAATATATCATAATTTCTCTTTAGCGCCAATTCTTCTATTCCTACATTATACATTTTTGATGAAAGCTTCTCCAAAGTCAGCGGTGTGAACAGTGGATTATCACTACATCGTATAATTACTTCCTCATCCTGTATTTCAATTTTTCCTTAAACTTTCTTTCTGTAATCAACCTTAATTTTTTTTAATTTTTTTTATATCTGCTATGGATGTACAATCCCAAACAAAAAGTTTTGCGGGCTTTTCGCTGGCAGGACATTCTCTTTTGTTTAAATCAGTGGTTTTTGTATGATTATCTGTGTTGTGACGAACCTTTCCGGCCGAGGTATCACTCGCCGGTGTCCAGGGTTCGTGTCTCACAAAACAAAGCCCCGCTGTAGAAATCAAACAAAAGAAAACTCACGCTTAAGTTTTTAGTCAAACATACAATGTATTGTTTATTGTTCTTAGCGAAACTTTGTTCTATCTTAAAATTACTGTGTCTTAAAATTACTTTATGGTTTATTGTAAGTATCAAGATAATCGGAAAAAGAAAACTTCAGAGAAATCCTTGATGCTTAACAAAACCAAATTGATCTTAAAACTATGGCTGCGAGGGTTAAAAAAATTCACCTAAAGACATCTCGCAGCACGAGGCTAACTAAACTATCGGGGACTAAAATAACCTAAATTAAAATGTAGCAAGTAACCGCGCGAGTTACATACCCTGTATCAAACTCCACTAATGACCCAAATAAAGCTAAGCATGTTGATGAAATAATCAACAGCTATATTGCAACTTGATCCCGGCATACAAAACTAAAAGTCAACGATCTTGATTGCTTCATATAATAAAGCATAAACGAAATTACAACGGTGCATTATTTTATGAAGAAATCAATGACTGCTTAGCAATCATAAAACACCAAAGTCAACGGACTTTGTAAACAAAAGTTCACAAGAGTTAGTTGACATAGTTTTAGTTATTATTTTTGCATTTATTCAAGCCATTGAGAAGGCATGATTGATATTAAGGAATTAGTCTTAAGATTCAACTACAATTGAAAGGGTTTCTTTCAATTGAAATAAATATTTAAAATATAAAATCGTGTTTTCTTCTAAACCCAAAGGTTTAGATAAATACATAACTGGCGCAGTCGTGGAAATTTATTCTGAAGAATAAATTAAAGAACCAACATTAAAGAACTAACATCTGATTAAACATTAACAAAGGACATTTAGAAAAATAAAGTTGTGAAAATTTATTTTTATAAATAAATATACAAAAAAGTGCAAAGCGAATATAAACAAAAAACATTTATAAAAATAAAGTTGTACAAAATTGATTCTAAAGAATAAATGTACAAAAAGTGATCAGAAAAGTTTATTATATTTCAAAACATACTTAACACAAATATTTGCGAATTTACGAACAGAAGCTCTATTTTCGACGCAAACAAAATCAAAATGGAACCACAAGAGAGAATTCATCAATTAGAAGAAGTGGTACGACAACAAGAAACAACCATCCGAAACCAACAAACAGCTCCAAAAACGGAACTACAACTGAGAATCGATAAATTGGAGGAAGTTGTAAGACGACAAGAAGCAACCATTCAACAACAAGTGCAAGTTCAACAAATACAAACGACTGGTGCAACAGAACAGCAACAAGCACAGCAGCAGCAATGGCAGCAAAACGCAATGTTGCTCAGCCCAAAGGAAATCATTCAGCAATTTCGGCAAATTAAACCATTCGGGGATGGACATAACCTTTTTATGTCCTTTATAAAATCTTAAAAAAAAGAGCCTTTATAAAATCTGTGGAGCAGATTATGAATTTATGTGAAAACAACACAACTCTTTACGACTTCGGATTGCAGATAGTCTTCAACGAGAAAATTATAGGGGAGGCAGGTCTTCACGTCAGAGAGCTGGGAGATGAGATTTCATGGCAGCAGATAAAGGAACAGCTGAGAGAACGGTTTAAACCCCGCAAATCTTATGGTGACGTGTTCAACAAATGCCGGAGTACGAGAGTGAGTGATTTAAGAGAACTTTTCGATTTATTTCAAAACGCTAAATTTGAAATAGCACAAATTTATGAGTTTGATAGCCTTAAGCCTTCAATCTACCAATCCCAAAATGTAGATAGGGACTTAGTTAATATATTGATAGAAAAAATAGACGGACCAATTAGAGCACATTTGGATGACATTGTTCATTAAATAACTTAATAGCAAAATACTCGAAGCTAAGACTATTGGATGATAACAGAACAGAACTATAAGCATAAAAAAGGTCAAGCTGATATAAGACTAAATAACAATAATAAAAACATTCACACTAGTAGAAATAACAATGCTTATGGTTTTTCAAACAACAATAGACAGACAATCGACAATAACAATACAAACAAGAATACTAACAGAAGTAACCAATTTTATAATAATAACAACAATCGTTATAACTACAATGATGCAATCAAAGCTAGAGACAACAAACCTTCACAGTTCCGATCTCCCCATATGAAAGTAGAAACAATGCGAAGTGCTGGTCCAGTAAACATGGAAGTAGACACTTTAGAGGAAAACCAAGATTCAAATGAGGTAAATTTTTTAATGATGCCTCGACATGCAAGTTGCCCATAATATTTCTTAATATTGGCAAACAAATCTTAAAATGTTTAATACATACCGGAGCAGATACAAGCATTATCAAACCAGGAGTTCTGATTAGTTTTAAACAACAGAAATTACAAAAATCTCTTTGGTTTAGGACACTAAATGGCTTAAACAAGATAAGTGAATATATCCGAACACCCATACCAAAACAATTTAAAGCAATTGGAACTGTAGAATGGAAAGTTGTAGATTTTCAAAGTAAAAAATACGACGCTATATTAGGACAAAATTTTCTTATTCCGTTTAAAGCCCAAATCAATTTAGAATATGAATATATAGAAATTTTTGGAAATAAGATTTTTTTTCGAAAAAAAATTATATCCTTTTAAGTCTGAGGAAATCTGTACCTTAGAAGGGATAATGGATACATCCATAAAAGTCAGCGAAACTATTGACAAAAGTCATTTAAATACTGAGGAAAAATCAACAATAAAAAAACTTATATCCAAATTTTCAAATATTTTTTATAAAGACGGGGAAGAATTAACTTCTACAAATGAGATTGTTCATGAAATTAACACAAAAACGGATAAGCCTTTATATTCAAAAATATACAGATATCCACAGATCCATGAAATGGAAATAGAAAAACAAATTAAAGAAATGCTAACACAGAAAATTATTAAACCTAGTAATTCTCCTTATAATAGTCCACTTTGGATTGTTCCCAAAAAATTAGACAATTTAGGTTTAAAAAAATGGCGGATCGTTATTGATTATAGACTTTTAAATGAGAATACAATAGATGATAAATTCCCAATACCAAACCTCAATGCAATTCTTGATAAACTCGGAAGAGAACAGTATTTTTCAACGATCGATCTCGCTAGGGGATTTTATCAAATTCAGGTTAAAGAAGAAGACCGAAAGAAGACAGCTTTCTCAACCCCTTTCGGGCATTATGAGTTTATCAGAATGCCATTCGGGTTGAAGAATGCACCGTCAACCTTCCAAAGGCTGATTAATCATGTCCTTCGTGAACACATTAATAAGATCTGTATAGTTTACATGGATGACATATTAATCTTTAGCACCTCTTTAACAGAACATATAATTAATTTAGAAAAATTTTTTTTGAAGTTACAACAAGCACAATTAAAAGTCCAAATTGATAAATGTGACTTTTTAAAAAAGGAGACACATTTTCTTGGGCACATTCTGACTTATCAGGGAATAAAGATCGACCCAGCCAAGGTAAATATTATTCAAAATCTAAAACTTCCAAGTACTGTCAAACAAATCAAGTCATTCCTAGGTATGACTGGATATTATCGAAAATTTATCAAGGATTATGCGAAAATAGCAACTCCTATGGTAAAAAATTTACAAAAAACCAGAAGATAAATATTAAAGACCCAAATTATATACTTTCCTTTGAAAAACTAAAAGATATTGTCACAAAAACACCTATTTTGCGATACCCCGACTTTGCCAAACGATTCAAACTAGTAACGGATGCAAGCAATTTTGCAATTGGTTCCGTCTTAACCCAAGATGGTCACCCAATAGCGTATGCATCGAGGACTCTCAATAAACACGAGGTAAACTATTCCACTATCGAAAAAGAACTTTTGGCAATAGTGTGGTCTGTTAAATATTTCCGCCCATATATATATGGCAGTGAATTTGATTTACAGAGTGACCACCAACCCCTCAAATGGTTACAAGCCAAATTCTCAGGGAAAGATATCAATCCTAGGTTACAACGGTGGTTAATCGAACTAGGCGAATATGACGGAAGAATAGATTATATAAAAGGCAAAGACAATAAAATTGCAGACTTTCTTAGTCGTATAGACATAGAAAACCAAGAAATAAATTGCATACGTCACCTTTACAATCAAGAAGAAGTAAGTTCTGTAGATAGAAATACCCAATCTTTGTTACTCGAAACAACCCATTCTCAAGAAGAAGAGCAAAACAATAATTTTCCTATTCTTGATACAGTTATTAACAGGTTTAATTTTCAAATCATACTTATAGATCAGAAAGAAAAGGAACTCGAAAACGTATTTAACAAAAAGCGCATATTTATTGACAAAAATGACCTTATAAATAAGAAAGCTAGCGACATAATAAAATCACATGTCGGTAAAGGAAAATTAGGCATATATTCAGTAAATGATCATGAGTATAACCAACTACAAAAAATGTTATTTGAAACATTCCAAGGTAACAGTCACATTAAATTTGTGAAATGCTTACACCTTGCACAAGATATCGTAAACGAAGAAGAGTTACGAAAGCAGATATCATTGTTCCACAAAGAAGAAACAGGCCATTCTGGAATAATTCCAACATATGAAGGCATAAAGCACAAAATTTACAACCCGACACTTAGGATAACAGTACATGAAATAATTAACAATTGCAGTACATGCAATGGAGGAAAATACGATAGAAATCCCATCAAAGAAAAATTTAACTATACTGAAACACCAAAGACTACAAACGATCTTATACACGTAGATTCGTATGTAAACAGAAAGCAGTCGTTTATTATATTTATAGACAAATTTTCTAAACATGTCATATGTTTCCCGTTAATGGATCGAAACAGTCAAACCATAGTAGGAAGAATTAAGAAATTCTTAGCAATAAAAGGCAAAATAAAAAAATTTGTTTTCGATAACGAATTTTAATCAAATAATGTACAAGAATATTTAAAGAGCGAAAATATTGAATTCCACATTACAAAACCAAATAGCCATACAGGTAATTCGGACGCAGAACGCCTAAACAATACACTAACAGAAAGAATTCGTACACTTAACATTGAGGAAAAACTCCCAATCACTCAACAAATGTGTAAAGCTATCATGTTCTTTAATAGTACTTACCATAGTACGATAAAGTGTACACCATTCGATGCGCAAAACCATAAAATCGATCACACCATAATTTTTAAAAGATTAGAGAAAACAAAAAAGGAAAAAATAAAAAAGGCAAACAAAAATAGAGAAAAGTATAACGAGCAAAGACAAGAAGGGTACATAAAAAACTATAAGAGCGTTAGACATAAAGATGTACCAAAATTTATACATAGAACACTACACAATGTTAATAACAGCAATATAAAAAGACCACTAAAATACTCATATCAACCAATTTCAGATCACCCAACTACTATTCGTAATTGTGTTGTTGATCAACACCGTGCAAGGGAAACTGCAACTAATTCCAATAAGTGAAGAAGCGGGATACACCTTTATTCAGATGGGACAGACAGATATTGCCAACGAAGTAAACACTATTTTACATATAATACGTCCAACGGAAATAATAGATATGGCTAATAAAATGAAAGAAAATGTTAAGCATTCAGACATCAAAAATAAGGAAATTATTTTGGACGAGATTAGTACTATCACAGCCAAAATTAAATTCATCACTCCCAATGAAATTAGTAGGACGAAAAGGGGATTAGCTAATTTTGTAGGCACAGTCTACAAATGGCTATTCGGACTCATGGACGAGGACGACAGACAGGAAATCGTTGACCATTTAAAAATTATGGAAGAAAACGATCATAATGCGATTTCGACGATCAATAAACAAATTAGTATTAATGAAAACTTTCAAAATAATATAAATTTATTCAAGAAGACAATTGACGACGATAGGGAAAAAATTGCACAGTCAGTTAATCGAGTACAAGAAGAGAATTCAGAATTTTCAAAACAATTAATGAACAAATGCACAAACTTAGATATTTAGAAAATAAAATTAATCAAATACAAGACAATATTGCCACTGCAAAGTATAATTTAGTACACCCAGGTATTATAACAAAAGAAGAAATAGAATATTTCGACATCGATTTCTATAAATTAAAACTTGCAAAAATGGGTGTACTACTCCATAAAAATCAATCAATTGTTATTGCTATTAAGATTCCAAAAAACTATTATGTAACCGATCTAAAATTAATAATTGCTATACCGAACAGTCGAAATTTAGAAATAGATGAACAAAACGAAATCGTTGTGACAATTAATAATAAAAATTATAAATTTATTGAAAACACCTTATATAAAGACTTAAAAATAAGTAAACATTGTGTATTTACAAATGACTGTACATTTAAGTTCAATAACAAAACAAATATTCAAGAATTAAGCGAAGACACAGTAATAATAAAAAACGCATACAACGAAGAAATTGCACAGAATTGTGACAAAAGAAGTTTAAGCATAAATAAAAATTATCTTATTAACTTTTCTAATTGTAAAATTGTTATAGCAAATCGAAAATTCTCTAACAGAAAAATTGAGTTCACTGATAGATATGTCTATCCAGTGAAAGAATAAAACCAAATATATGAAGATCCAATAAACTTTAAAGAAATTGTAGTAAAACAAACGAAAAATATTGAAGCAATAAAAGAGCTAAAATATCACAAAAAAGTATCATATGCAACTACTTCTACCACAATAATTATTTTTGTAATTTGCTTGACAGTTTTGTATGTCTGGTACAAGAAAAAGAATAGCACGAAAATAGTGATTAATCAAAACGAAATTCAGGAGAATTCCAAAACTAAGGGGGGAGAAGTTACATACCCTGTATCAAACTCTACTAATGACCCAAATAAAGCTAAGCATGTTGATGAAATAATCAACAGCTATATTGCAACTTGATCCCGGCATACAAAACTAAAAGTCAACGATCTTGATTGCTTCATATAATAAAGCATAAACGAAATTACAACGGTGCATTATTTTATGAAGAAATCAATGACTGCTTAGCAATCATAAAACACCAAAGTCAACGGAATTTGTAAACAAAAGTTCACAAGAGTTAGTTGACATAGTTTTAGTTATTATTTTTGCATTTATTCAAGCCATTAAGAAGGCATGATTGATATTAAGGAAATAGACTTAAGATTCAACTACAATTGAAAGGGTTTCTTTCAATTGAAATAAATATTTAAAATATAAAATCGTGTTTTCTTCTAAACCCAAAGGTTTAGATAAATACATAACTCGCGCGGCGCAGCCGAGATATAAAAAAAATAACCTAGAGACATCTCGGAAACGCATTCAACAGTGGGTGGATAACTATGTTGCGGGAACGCGTCGACGGGTTTGTTTGATGTAGCAAGTTACCGAGCGTGGCGCAGCCGAGATATAAAAAAAAATAACCTAAAGACATCTCGGAAACGCATTCATCAGTGGGTGGACAGCTGCGTTGCGGGAACGCGTCGACGGGTTTGTTTTGTTTTGTTTCTCTTCTTCCAACCAAAGAAAGCAACTCGGCACGTTCCGGCGGTGTAGTGTTTATTTACTCAAGTCCCGTTCTGCCGGTCGAGTGGCGTGATTTGACGAGCGCAACCTATGTTCTACTGTGCCGACCACGCGGCGTAACGGTACCCGAAAGTCTCGAAGGGAAAGCGAATTTTCGATGTACTAGGCGACGGCCATGGCGAAAGACTGACATTTTTCTTGACTCAAAGACTTAGAAAAATTTTCTTAAAAATAAGACTTAGAAAATTTTCATGTCGAAAAGACTTAGAAAAATTTTCTAAAAAAAAGACTTAGAAAATGTTCGTGTCGAAAAGACTTAGAAAAATTTTCTTAAAAATAAGACTTAGAAAATTTTCATGTCGAAAAGACTTAGAAAAATTTTCTTAAAAAAAGACTTAGAAAGTTTTCGTGTCGAAAAGACTTAGAAAAATTTTCTTAAAAAAAAAATGTCCCTGGCGTACTAGGCAACGGCCTTAGCGAAAGACTTAGAAATTTTTCTTGACTAAAAGACTTAGAAAAATTTCTTAAAAATAAGACTTGGAAATTTTTCGTGTCCGAAAGACTTAGAAAAATTTTACTTAAAAAAAAGACTTAGAAAAATTCCGAGAGAAAAATGATCCTGGCGCACTAGGCAACGGCCTTAGCGAAAGAGTTAGAGTTAAAGCAAAGTTGATGACTTACCTAAGTGGCGGCCGCAGCAAGAATGACTTTTCTTGCGCTGGTCGAACATGTAGCCAGCTAAGTTTTTAGTCACCGCGTGAGTGTGGTGAGTTTGGTGTAGGTAGGTTTCGCTATACATGATGGCGGTGGTACTCAACTTAGTGCAGTGTTGGTAGCCGATGAAAATTCTTTCGCCTAGTGATCGTTTACACGCTGACTGTCAACTAAGCAATTTGTACTTCTCCCTAGCCTAAACTATCCTCAATAAGATACTATTGGTGTTTACAAATAATCATAGGGTATATATAACTAAAAAAAAAAATAGTTTTAATTTTTTTTTCAAATACTCCGCCTTCGGCTTACGTGTGGACGCAAATGAGTGTAAACGAATAACGTCCTCACACTTCCTCTCCGCTCCGGGTGGCGACAGAAGGCGGCTTGGGGTAGGTATACTGCATCGTGCTGCGTGAGACCGTGTGTTGTCCGGATGCGGTCGACTGGTTGATCTACTGCGTGGGATCGGACGCTAGTCGGCATTCCGTCGGCGTCCCGCTCGATCCGCATGCGTGAGAAGCTGGCGTAGCATTTCGATGTGGTTCCCCCCTGCCTGCTTAGGTGGGAGTACGTTCTGGGTTACGGTGAGCAGGGGGCTCTTCTTTCTTGACCCGGACTCTGCTACTCTGTGATGATAATGCGTGGTTTGGTAAGTGCACCTGGTGGTAATGTTTGCACTTTCGCATCTACGTGTGGCCGGTTGGGGTTGTTGTACCGCCGCCTGCATGCATCTATGACGTATTGTGGTGGCCTGGTGTAGTACATCAGCGCTCGTGACCTGGACTTCACCGGTGTGGTGCTAACCGTAGGGGCCCGGTGTTGGAGGATGTCTCCAGCCAGTTCGAACCCAGGATGAGTGTTAAACGGCCCGGGTGAGTGTCACATTTCCACTGTGGTGCTGTCTTGTTTAGAACGCTTTCGTTCTTTTGATCAGACATCTTCATCGCTGGTAGTTTGGAAGAGAAGAGAAAAAACAGGATTAGTGGGTTGCCTACGCTTAGAGCTAATAAAAATTTTAAGTAAATAAAAAGGTTTAAGTTCGCCCAGATGGGCGGTTCGCTCGTTTGTCTTCCCCGGTTTCTGTAATCGCACAATTACCCCCGATGGGAACCCCGTTACGATGAAGGGCCCGTCGTATTTAGGTGCGAGCTTAGCGTTAAAATCGTCGATCGCTTTCGACAGTGGGTGTTGTCGGACCATGACTTGTTGTCCAACTGCAGGCTTCCAGTTCCTCCGACGTAAATTGTAGTGGCGGGCCTGGTCTTTTGATGCTCGTGTCAGGTTGTGCCGTACTATTGTAAAGATTTCCTGCAGTAGCGTAGCGCGTGCGGCTGGTGTTATCTGCCGTATTCCTGTACCGCTGGAGACTTCGTCGTAGAGAGCCCGAGGAAGGCGTGGCTCACGTCCTTTTGATAAAAATGCTGGGCTATATTCAGTTGTCTCCGAAACGCTAGTGTTTATGGCGAGAGAAATCTCCGGTAGTTGTTCGTCCCATAACTTGTGGTTGTTGTTTGCAAATTGGGCGATCATTGTTTTGATGGTGCGGTTAGCCCGTTCCGTGGGATTCTCTTGAGGCGTGTACGGTGCAGTTAGCTGTTGCCGCACCCCAATCTCTTCTAAGTATCGCTGAAATGCCCGACTGGTGAACTGGGCCCCGTTGTCTGTGATGAGGATTTTCGGCACTCCATACCTCGCTAAAATTCGTTCTCGAAATCCTTTCAGCAGGCTCTCTGACGTGACTTTCCGCAGTGGCACCAGTTCCGTCCACTTGGAAAATTTGTCGAAGAACACTAGTAGCATATTATTCCCGTGCTTTGAGCGAGGCAAGGGACCAACAAGATCGGCACACACCACCGACCACGGTTCCTCGGGTATTCTGGTTAGCATCTCTCCGGCGGGCGCTTGCTGACTGACCTTATATTTTTGAAAGGACTCGAACTTCTGGACATATTGGCTTACTTCACCGAACATTCCAGGCCAGTAATATCGATTTGCTATACGAGCAATCGTCTTTCGTATTCCGAGGTGGCCAGCACTGGGACTATCGTGGTTCTCATTCAGGACCAGGGCTCGCTGGGGTTTTGCCACACATAACTTCCAAGGCTCACAGTCTTCATCACTCGCATTTCGCGGGAGGTGTCGAAACAGCTGTCCGTCGATGATGATGAAGTCCGAATACTTGCTTGGTTCTTGGGTGACCTCCTCCATTTTCTTCTTCAACCAGGCGCACTCTTGTGTGCTACTCGGTTCCACCGTAAGCCGTTGTAGGGCCTCATTGGGTTGCCAGGATAATGCGTCCGCCACCACGTTCTGTCTGCCCTTACGGTATTGTACAGTGAAATTAAATTGTTGCAGCTCTAGTGCCCACCTAGCGACGCGTCCCGATGGACTCTCAATTGAATTGAGCCACTTCAATGATAAGTGATCAGTGATGACCACAAACGTGTAGCCCTCGATATAAGGACGCATTTTCCGAATGCCCCAAATGATTGCCAGGCATTCTTTCTCAGTTGCGGAGTAGTTCTGTTCCGGCTCAGTCAAATGGCGACTGGCATACGCTATCACGTGCTCTGATCCTTCAATATTTTGGGTTAACACAGCACCCAGGCCCGTGTCGCTGGCATCCGTCTGTAGGTAAAACGTTTGCTCGAAGTCTGGGCAGGTTAGTACGGGTGCTTCGGTTAGTTTCTTCTTAAGTTCTTCAAAAGCCTGTTGTTGGGGTTCGTCCCACTTCCAATGCTTCCCTTTTTTGAAAAGTGACGTCAGTGGTCGGACGACAGCGGCGAAATCCGCAATGAACCGACGGTACCATGACGCTATGCCGAGAAAGCGTCGCATTCCTCGGACATTTTGAGGAGGTTCGAGATCTCGTATAGCGGCGATCTTGTCGGGATCAGTGTGAATTCCTTCGGAGCTGACCACATGTCCCAAATACTTTTCCTTTTGAAAATTTCGCATTTCTCTGCGTTTATCCGGAGATTTGCCGCTTGTAGACGGCGGAAGACTTCTTTGAGATTTTTCAAGTGTTCGTCAAATGTTCTGCCGGTCACCACGATGTCATCCATGTACGCAAAAGCAAAGGGCTCGAGATCGGGGCCTATCACTTGATCGAGGGCACGTTGGAATGTAGCGGGGGCCGAATGTAACCCAAATGGCATGACTCCCCATTGAAACAACCCTCGTCCGGGCACCATAAATGCGGTATACTTCCGGCTCTCAGCCTCCATGGGGATTTGTGTCAGTAGCCATCTTTGAGGTCAAGGCTACTTATGTACTTGGCGTCGCACAGTCTGTCCAGAATGTGGGTTATCCGTGGCAGAGGGTAAGCGTCAGGAATCGAGTGGCTATTCAGCATCCGATAGTCAACACATAATCGCCACGTTCCAGTCTTCTTCTTCACTAGGACGATGGATGCGCTATGCGAGCTATGTGATGGCTCGATGCACCCTTTGTCCAGCAGTTTATCGACCTCCTCACTGATGATCGCTTGCATGGCCGGGTTTCGCGGAAAGAGGCGTTGTTTCAGTGGTCGTTCGTCTGCCATGATAATCCGGTGTTCGGTGATGTTCGTCACACCCTGGAGGGCTTCAAACTTTCTAAGCTCCTCCTCCAGGAACTTCAAGGCTCGTTCGCTCTCCTCAGCATTGCATCCGGTGACCTGTCTACAACAGTGTGAAATATTTTTTTGGGGGGTTGACTTACTCAAGGTTATGGTCGCTCCGCCGCAACTAAGGGTGGCGCCAGTCTCCGTTAGAAAGTCCATTCCGAGAATGACCTCGTCGATAGCATCAGGCATTACCAGGAACTGAAATTGGCGGTTTATGTTACCCATCTGCACTCGAACTTCTACTGCGTGTCGTAATCGTTTTGCAGACCCATCGACGAGCGTGACCACCGTCTCAACAAAATAGTTTCTGGGGCTTCCTGCATGATTGCCTCACGTGCCCGTCTTCACCGCAGTTATAACATGCCGTTCTGGGGTTAATCTCACCTTCTGATCGACTTAACTCGCCTTGGTGCGGCTGCCGCGTTCGTGCCTCGGCCCGCTGGTCCTGCTGTTGCATCATGCGATGTTGTTCTGGCCGTGCGTTACTACGATGGGGTCGGTCTGGCTCGTGGGTGTGGATAGCCTCCAGGTCCTCTGCCATGTTGACCAATTCCTCTAAAGTCCAAAAATCCTTTCTACGGATATACCATTGATAATCCGGATTGGCGTTTCGGAAGATTCGCTCCAGCTCTGGATTCGCTCTGGACACCGGCGTGTCGCATTAAGTTTTGGAGGTCGATCACAAAATGCTTAAATGGTTCTCGTGGTTTTTGGAGCCTGCGTCTGATGTCATCATCGATGCGTTCTAGGTACCTGGGCGGTAGGAAGAACTTCAAGAATTTGCCTTTGAACGGCTGCCATGTGGCCCAGTGCTCGTTGTTGTTCCGATACCAGATGAGTGCGCGATCGGTGAGGAGTTCGGGCATCATTCGTGGTAGATAGCTCATGTTGATGCTGTAGACCTCGGCCAATTCCTCGACTAGTTCGATGAATGTCAGGGGGTCTCTTCTTCCGTCAAATTTGTGACCACTTCCTTACTTGTTCTATGACTGCCAAGTACGGGTCTATGGTGCGGAGGACAGCATTTGCGGAGGAGGGAAGGGCCGGCCATTGGCCAGGCATCGGATCGGTTGGGACATGCAGTGTAGCGGCGGTCGGCGGTGCTGTTTTTCCCGTTGTGTCATCAGCGGATGGTATCGGCAATGCGGCTCGCCGGTGTTTGGCCTGAAGTTCGGTCAGGCGTTCAAACTGTTCATCTTTGTATTCCTGATCGTTGATGAACCCAATGAAACGCTTCCGCAATTCGTCGACGGTGCCAGCGGGGTCGAATCCAAACTCGTTAGCATACTGCAGGAGGTCCTCCTTTTTCAGGTAGTAAATCCAGGTGACGGTTAACATGGCTTAGCAAAGACCTTGAGATACTTATCTGTAATGATTAAATTCTATTTATTATGTGTGTAAAATTATTATAAATGCTCTAGGGTTTTGTTAGTTTCAACAGAGTATTATTATTACTGTAGGTTTTCCCTTAAAACACAATGTATTTTAATTCAATTAAGAATTCTCGCCTGCGCAGCTTGTGGCTTTCTACCAACGTGTGCGTCGAATGACTTTCAAGTATGATGTATATTTTCCAGAAAATAAAAAAATATTAATTTTTCTCATGCGCAGCGGATGGCTTTCTTAGAAGACATGTAGTCCCTGCTCGGGCGCCATTGTGACGAACCTTTCCGGCCGAGGTATCACTCGCCGGTGTCCAGGGTTCGTGTCTCACAAAACAAATCCCCGCAGTAGAAATCAAAGAAAAGAAAACTCACGTTTAAGTTTTTAGTCAAACATACAATGTATTGTTTATTGTTCTTAGCGAAATTTATTTATTTATTTAATTTATTTAATGTTTACCATCTACTGGGCTATGCCCTTACAGATTACATACTTAACCTAGTGAACAAAATGTTAATTTAAATTAAAATAATTTAATACATCAAATTTAAACTTATTTCTATTATCCGCAAAATCACAATGACGAGCAGCTAAATTGCAAAGAGATAAGCATCTAGAAATCGGTTCATTTGTACCATAGTTAGTTCTATGAAAACGCGCATAAAATAAGTTTGTATCTCTAAAATTTCTTAGCGGAGTATAAAACGATATTAGACCAAGAAGTTCAGAGGAATCTATATTATTATCAATTAAATCTTTTATAAATAAAACGCACTGAGCTTTTCGCCTGTTCTCAAGAGTGTGTAAATTTAAAAATTGACATCGCATATTATAGGAAGGCATGTTTTCAAAGGAATACATACGGCGAAGAGCGAATCTAGATATATTCTTTTGGATCCTTTCTATACGCCTGATGTCTTTTTCATACATCGGATACCAAACGACACAAGCGTATTCTAAAACTGATCTTACCAAAGTTATAAAAAGTGTTTTTATTGTAAAAGGATCCAAGAACTCCTTGCAGTTTCTTTTTATAAAACCCAGTTTTGAGTTTGCATTAGCTAAAATAAATTCTTTATGGGAGTCAAAAGACAATTTTGTGTCAAAAAATACACCAAGATCCTTAACTATACATTCTCGTTTAAAGATAGAGTTTGTATCATATGTATAATCATAGACATAATTTAAATCTTTCCTAGAGCAAGTAAGAATTTTACATTTATTATAATTTAAACTCAAGCTGTTTTCATTACACCAAGTTATGAATAGATTAATTTCTCTTTGAAATTTAGTGCAATCATCAACATTTTTTATTACAGTGAATATTTTTAAATCATCTGCATATAGTAAAAATTTACAGAAAGAAAAAATGGAAGAAATATCGTTTATAAAAAGTATGAATAAAAGAGGGCCTAGGTGGCTGCCTTGCGGAACACCGGATTTGACATCAACTACTCTAGAGTAACAATTATCTACTTTCACAAGCAAATTTCTATTTTCTAAATAAGAAGTAATCCACTTTAACAAAATGGAATGTACTCCTAATTTATTTAGTTTTTTAATTAGTAATTTGTGATTAAGACTGTCGAAAGCTTTTACGAAATCCGTATATAATACATCCACTTGCATGCGATTTTCAATAGATTCTAGACAATAGTTCGAAAATATTGCCAGATTAGAAGACGTGGATCTCCCACAGAAAAAGCCATGTTGATGAACTGATATATAATTTTTAAATTCAGTAAATAAGCGCTTATTAATGATTTTATCTAAAATTTTAGGTATTATTGAGAGTTTGACAATTGGCCTATAATTTTCTATTAGACCTTTTTGGCCTGACTTCAACACTGGCGATATAAACGAAAGCTTCCAATCGTCTAGGACTGTGCCCTCATCAAGAGACTTATTAAAAATCAACGTTAAGCCAACATATAAAGAATAAGCACATTTTTTAAACAAAACTGGAGGTAATAAGTCGTATCCAGCCCCTTTATTGACATTTAAATCAAGAAGAGCATTGAGTACTTCTTCTTCAGATACTACAATGCTTCCAATGTTTACAACATCAGATATACACGAAAAATCCGAATCTTTATCTAAATTAAAGTTATCAAAAACCGATCCAAAGAAATCAGCGAACAATTCTGATATTTCTTGTGCGCTATTTCCCACCCCTTTTTGAGACTCCATGGATTTGGGAAAACCACTTGCTTTCCGTTTAGAGTTAAAGAAGACCCAAAATGATTTAGGATTAGATTTTATACTATTTTCAGTGGAGTAAATATACTTTTTATACAAAAAATTAGATAAAAAATCAAATTCTTTCCGACGTAAGACAAAAGCAGCTTTGTCTTCAGCCAGATTTGTTACTTTAAATTTACTATGTGCTTTGTTTCTTAGATATTTAAGATGCAAAAGAGTTTTATTGTACCAGGGTAGGTTGTAACGCCGTTTTGATGATTTGCTTGGTACATAGAGATAAAAACCTTCATAAAAAAATTTTTTAAGAGTATTATACATACAGTGTAAATCAAGTGGCTGAAATAATACTCTCCAGTTTATTGAATTAAAATATTGGTCTAACGCCGCATAATTCGCTTTATGAAAATCATAAGATGGCGGCGATGTATCGTTTGAAGATGGTATTAAGAAGTTATAAAAACTAAATTCCAATAAAAGAGCTATATGATGTACGGATTCATTCGTAAGAGGTAAGCTACATTTAGAAATTTTGAACTTAATATCGTTATTTATGAAAATTAAATCGAGAATTCTATTAATATTGTTCTTAAGAAAATTAATTTGAAAAAGGTTCATTGAATACAGAGTGTCACAAAGAGTAGTTTCAACCTCGCGCTTTAAGTTAAATGGAATTAATACTTTTTCTTGGAACTGCCAATCAATGTCGCCTAAGTTAAAATCACCAAAAATACAAGGAAATTGAGTTGAATTTTGTTCTATCTTAAAATTACTGTGTCTTAAAATTACTTTGTGGTTTATTGTAAGTATCAAGATAATCGGAAAAGGGAAACTTCAGAGAAATCCTTGGTGCTTAACAAAACCAAATTGATCTTAAAACTATGGCTGCGAGGGTTAAAAAAATTCACCTAAAGACATCTCGCAGCACGAGGCTAACTAAACTATCGGGGACTAAAATAAACTAAATTAAAATGTAGCAATTAACCGCGCGCGGCGCAGCCGAGATATAAAAAAAATAACCTAGAGACATCTCGGAAACGCATTCAACAGTGGGTGGATAACTATGTTGCGGGAACGCGTCGACGGGTTTGTTTGATGTAGCAAGTTACCGAGCGTGGCGCAGCCGAGATATAAAAAAAATAACCTAAAGACATCTCGGAAACGCATTCATCAGTGGGTGGACAGCTGCGTTGCGGGAACGCGTCGACGGGTTTGTTTTGTTTTGTTTCTCTTCTTCCAACCAAAGAAAGCAACTCGGCACGTTCCGGCGGTGTAGCGTTTATTTACTCAAGTCCCGTTCTGCCGGTCGAGAGGCGTGATTTGACGAGCGCAACCTATGTTCTACTGTGCCGACCACGCGGCGTAACGGTACCCGAAAGTCTCGAAGGGAAAGCGAATTTTCGATGTACTAGGCGACGGCCATGGCGAAAGACTAAGACATTTTTCTTGACTCAAAGACTTAGAAAAATTTTCTTAAAAATAAGACTTAGAAAATTTTCATGTCGAAAAGACTTAGAAAAATTTTCTTAAAAAAAAGACTTAGAAAATGTTCGTGTCGAAAAGACTTAGAAAAATTTTCTTAAAAGAAAATGTCCCTGGCGTACTAGGCAACGGCCCTAGTGAAAGACTTAGAAATTTTTCGTGTTCAAAAGACTTTGAAAAATTTTACTTAAAAAAAGACTTAGAAAGTTTTCGAGTCGAAAAGACTTAGAAAAATTTCGAGAGAAAAAAAAATGTTCCTGGCGTACTAGGCAACGGCCTTAGCGAAAGACTTAGAAATTTTTCTTGACTAAAAGACTTAGAAAAATTTCTTAAAAATAAGACTTGGAAATTTTTCGTGTCCGAAAGACTTAGAAAAATTTTACTTAAAAAAAAGACTTAGAAAAATTCCGAGAGAAAAATGATCCTGGCGCACTAGGCAACGGCCTTAGCGAAAGAGTTAGAGTTAAAGCAAAGTTGATGACTTACCTAAGTGGCGGCCGCAGCAAGAATGACTTTTCTTGCGCTGGTCGAACATGTAGCCAGCTAAGTTTTTAGTCACCGCGTGAGTGTGGTGAGTTTGGTGTAGGTAGGTTTCGCTATACATGATGGCGGTGGTACTCAACTTAGTGCAGTGTTGGTAGCCGATGAAAATTCTTTCGCCTAGCGATCGTTTACACGCTGACTGTCAACTAAGCAATTTGTACTTCTCCCTAGCCTAAACTATCCTCAATAAGATACTATCGGTGTTTACAAATAATCATAGGGTATATATAACTCAAAAAAAAAATAGTTTTAATTTTTTTTTCAAATCCTCCGCCTTCGGCTTACGTGTGGACGCACACGAGTGTAAACGACTTACGTCCTCACAGTGTTCATACTTCTTGTAATTGCTAGTATTTTTTGTTTGCTATCTTCCATTCCGGTTGGAATCATAGCTTTTAGGGAATCACTATTTAAAATTATTCTTGACAATGCGTCTGCATTGGTATTCATTTTACCCTTTTTATAAATAATATTGAAATCATAGTCGGTAAGATCTAATCTTATGCGTGTCATTTTAGAAGAAGGATTTTTATGAGAGAAAAGAGACACTAGCGGGCGGTGGTCTGTTAGAACCGAAAATTTTCTACCGTAGAGGTAGGGTCTGAAAAAATTGATTGCCCAATGTATAGCTAAGAGCTTTTTCTCAATAATTGGCTTGTTTAGGTGATGTTTTGCAAGAGATTTGCTTGCGTACGAAATTGGTAAGTCTGAGCCTACTTCGCCTTGCGAAAGGACTGCACCAAGAGCGTAATTAGAAGCATCTGTGGTGAGTATAAAGGGTTTATTGAAATCGGGATATAGCAGTATCGGTGGGTTTAAAAGTTTTGTTTTTAGCTCTTCAAAAGAGTTCTGGCAATTTTCATTCCAGTCAAATTTTGTGTTTTTCTTTAACAATGAGTTTAAATTTTTAGCAATATCTGCAAATCTTGGAATAAATCGACGGTAGTAGTTGCAGAAAGCAACAAATCTTCGTACTTTTTCCGCGTTTTTTGGTGTTGGATATTCTTTTATAATTTTATTTTTAAACGGGTCAGTTTTTATACCATTGGCCGTTATAAGATGCCCAAGGTAAATGACTTCTGGCTTTAAAAAACAACATTTATGTGAATTTAATTTTATGTGAATTTATGTGAACAACATTTATGTGAATTATATTTTCATAATCTGTCAAAAACTTTTATTAAATTGTCGTTATGATGTCCTAAACTACAACCGAAAACAATTATATCGTCTACATAAATAAAAGCTTCTGTATCTAAGGCTGCCCGCTGAGTAAACGCCGAAGCAGGCAGGAAGGCCCTGCGAAGAAACGAGATAGAAATAACTTTTTTCTCGCTTGTTCACATAGTTTTCCTGCGCCTGTCTGCCTGCCTGTCTGCCTCGGCGCTTACTCAGCGGGCAGCCTAAGCCACTTAATGCGATAGTCAGCATTCTTTGGAAGCTGTTGGATGATATCTTCAATCCAAATGGTAAACGTTTAAATTGGAAATGTCCATTTCCAGTTCAAAAAGAAGTTAACGGTCTTGAGTCTTTGTCTAAGTTAATTTGGTGGAAATAGCTGGTCATGTCCAAAGTCTAAAAGTATTTAGCTCTACCCAGTCGGTCGAGAACGTCTTCTATTTTTGTAAGTGGGAATTTATCGTTTACAATTTTTTCATTTAATTTGCGAAAGTCTACTACAAGTCGCCATTTTTTGCTGTCATCTGTTGACTTTTTGGGAACTACTAGTAATGGTGAGTTGTAGGGGCTTACTGAATGTTCGATTATGTTGTCTGATGTTGTCAACCTGTTCATTTATCTCTGTTAACTGTGTTTGTGAAAGTCTGAAATTTTTAATGTATACCGGGGTCGAATCTGTTGTTTTTATTGTCTGCGTGTAAAAATTATTTGTAGTTAAGTGTTCTCCAGGGAGATGAAAAATGTCACTGTATTTTTGTATAATGTTTATTATTGATGTCTTGGCATCTGGGTCGTTACAACCAATGTCTAAAGTTTTTAGTAACGTATCTAGTCTATTTTTGTCAGTCCTATTATTGATTTTACAGGCAAATATATTATAGTTTTTTAGTGGTTGAGTTTCAAAATCAAGATTTTTCAATACAACATTGTTACTATTCGCATTTAGAATCTTAACGTGAACATTACCATTTGCTGGTATCAAGCTATTACCTAAAAATATTCCGTTTTCTATTTCTTTATTCAAAATAATACTATCTTCATTGACTTTAATATTTATTGGAACTATAGAATTTGAACGAGCAGGAATCACGATATTTGTTCTACTATAACTATTTAAAATTATTGGTAAAATTATTTCTTTATCATTTATGATTAATGTTAAAGCATATGTTTCAAAGTCAATTTTTGCCATATACTTCTCTAAAAAATCGCGCCCTATAATGCCATCAGTGGCAATTGGAAAATTGTTTTCTACGATATAAAAATTATATTGGATATCTTCATCGTCCAACATTAAATTCAAATTTTTTGTACCAATGCATTCAATTTCCTCATTTGTAATACCCGTTATTGTCGAAATATTCTGTGTGTTTATGTGATCTATATTTATAATTTTACATATGGAGATATCCGCTCCAGTGTCAATGAGAAATTTCAAATCGTCGTTTGTATTTTCACATTCTAATGTGATGTAAAATGAATGATTTTTATTAAGTTTGCAAATTAATTTTGGCCCCTGCGAGTAACAATCTCTGCTACCCGGCCATAGCGGTTTCCCTGCGAGTTGTTGCTTCTGAAAGTATTATTATTAAAAGTTCTTTTGTTATTATTGGAATTTCTATTAAAATTTCGGTTGGAATTACTATTATTATTTACGAAGTTATGGTTTCCATTAAAATTTATATTATTATTATTGTTTGCAAAATTGTTGTTTCTGTTAAAGTTTCTATTTGTATCATTTGTATAGTTTGTATTGTATCTTGTATTCATAAAATTGTTATTATTTCTATTATTGTTTTGTGGAATGTAGCTTTTTCTAACGTCGTTGAATCTATTGTAATTTTCTCTGTAAGTATTTCTGTTTCTAATTTGGAAAATATTGGATTTATTTGTCTTTAAACTTTGTTCTGCAGTGATGCAGAACAAAACTCTACTGCTTCATTGTATGTTTTAGGTGCATTTGCTAACAAAATAGTTTGGTATTCCAAATTAACACCTTTCATGAAAACATTCAATGCCATGCTTTCGTTAACCTTGTAAATTGCATCTTTTGCGGCTTGCGTGGGATTAGTTAAATAATTAATTTCGAAGGTTATTAACTGTTCAGAAAGTTCTGAAATTTTTTCTCTGAATTCAGAAATACTTTTATTGTTTTGTTTAATTGTACCGATTTCACTTAAAACTTGTTGTAACGTTTTCGGATTGGGGTAAGCATTTTCCAATGAATTTTTTAATTCAGTAAATGTCGAAGGTCTATTAGTTCTACCTATTATACTACGCACTTGAGCAGTAAGTTTGAAATTATATACATATTTAATGAAAAGAGCTTTATCTTCATCTTTTAAAATATCGTGAAGCAATTCTGCTTGCGATATAAAATCTTCCAAATTAATAAACTGTCCTTTGAAAATTTGTAGGTTTTTTCCCACAACATTGATATCAAAACTAGCCATATTGTTTTCTTCTTTTATTTCTGGTTTTTGTTTAATTGGTAACTTTTTCAAAATTGTATTTTCATCTATCGATTGTTCAATATTTACTTTGTTTTTTAGACAGTCTAAAGTTTTCAATTTTTCTTCAATATACTGTTCAGTATATTCTCTATTTTTACTTTTGTTTACATTTAGTTTTAATTTTTCTAAAAATTTAATGCTTTCTTGGAGATTTTCCATTTAATCCTGAATACCCGTATTGTTTAGTACTTTATGCCTAAAATTTTAATATTTCCGAACACCCTGTGCTACGTTCAGCTTTTCGATACAAGTTGAACGTGCAGGTGGCGCAACAAGTGCTCGTCGCTGAATGCGAATAAGCATGAAAGCAAACGTCAGAGAACTAAAAAAATGTCGGCTTCGGTTGTTTACATTCGCTCAATGTCGTGTGTGAAAAATAGAAAAAGTGTTAAATTAAGCTATGGCTAATCTTGCAAGTGCTTTTATATGATTTACTTATTAGTTTTTCATATTATTTTATATAAAAATTAAGTTCCGTGTCGCAGTTATTTTAATATTCGCGAAAAGTTTTTAAATAATGCAAAACGAGTTGCATGTATGTGTGTGTGAGTGTTGGAGCGCAACAAGAAAATAAATATTGCGAAAACAAAATTTACTCTAATAAAACGAAACTTGCGCGAGTGAAAAAGATGAATAGAAACTTTAGTTTGTTTACTAGTTATAAAAATTCATGATTGTTTTTGGTTTTTTTTTTTAATTTCATATTTCATATAAAAAAATTACTATTAAATATTTTAGAAAAATGTGAAGTGATTATAAAAGAATATACGGGTTATTTCTAATCTACCCAAAATAAGGCACGGCTTTAAATCCTCTTGGGAAACGGCTGGACAAATCTGGCTGAAAATGGGCGAATTGGAGCGTCGCAAAAGGAGCCGCGCATAAAACATGTCGTAAGCGCATCTGTCGGTCCGCTGCATATTAATTAATACGCATTTTGCAGGATCGCCATGTAATAATATTTTTGGCGATATCGCAGGATCGCCATGTACGCGCCTTTTTATTTTTAAAATAATAAAAAAAAGGACTTGCGTTCTATAAAAATAAGTTGTAGGACCTGCCTATTGGTTGCCGGCGAAGTTCGCCACTGGCGCTATTTTAAATATCCTTTTTATGCCGTTCACTAAAGGCCCAGTTATAAAAGACGTAACGTAATGTAGTGTAATGTCACTGCAGCAGTGTGTTCTGTCACTTACTGTTTCAATCAATACTTTTCTTATACAAGTGATTATAATAGAAGTAACGTAATGTAACGGGACGTAAAGATCCGTTGGATTTAGATTTCTAAGTTACTTTACATTACGTCTGTTCAAAGAACAACTAAACATTGAGGTTAGATTCGATTACTGCGCTATTTTATATTGTTGAACTACGCTTTTTGTTGAGTTTTCGTTATTAATGTGATGGTTTTATGTATCCACAGCTATAGATGACGAAGATTTAATTGTATTTGTACAGGAACGTGCAAATATTTACGACAAACAACTGCCTTGCTACTGCCTATTATAATTGCTACAACGTTTTCTTACATTACGCCCCGTCACGATGACAGTTGACAACATTACGCTACTTTACATAACGTCTATTATAACTGGGCCTTAAAAAAAGTGCAGAGGCTAAAAGGGTTAAAGTCGGCAGCTATTAAAGTTCAAGACTTATAAAAATGAAAATAGTTGGCAGCTGTTAGAGCTCAAAACTAGATTGATTTATTTTCAAATATGTTCATCCTTTTATAGTAAGCATAACGGTATTTTGTCTTAAAACTAGTTAACAATTGTTTGTGTAGTTTAGAATGTAAATAGAATCATATGTTCTTTAATAAGTGTAAAAGTAATAGTAGAATATCGTAATACATATTTGTAATTTAGTATTAATAGTTTAATATGTGTGAGTGAGTAGACTTATATTAATAGAAAACGTAAACATAATCATATGTTAACATATTTGTGTAGGAGTAAAAAGTATAATATAATATCATATGTTTTGTATTCAGCCATATGGGTACATGTGTGCGAATGAGATAGATAGTAGTGCTTAGTATGAACATATGTTCTTATTGTTTGAATAATATCTTAGTATACCGTAGAGGTGTATTACTTTAACTTAGTTTGAATATTATTGTGCATGTTCTCGAAAATTCTTACAGTAGAGGTTTTTATATTATTACTTATTTTAAGAAAATTATTTATAGCTTGTTTTATAATGAAATACAATACATTAATTGTAAATTAAATATTTAAATAATATGTATAGGTATACTACAGAAGGCTTTCGCTAAAAGAGCCCTTATTCCTTGCGGAGTGAAGTACTGAGTTGCCCGAAGGGAACGAAGCATACCGTAGATTTTAGCGACTGCGGAGTTAATGTGTTCATTCCAATACAAATGTTTTTTAAATATGATGCCAAGATTTTTGACCGTATCACAAAAATCTATCCTTGATTCTTTTAAAGTTAAAGTAGGAACAAGAGACTCTGGATTTAAACAGAGTCAATTTTTATGAGCCCAGTCATTTATGCTACCTAGATCATCATTAATATTAGTAACACAATTATCAGTTAAATTCAAGCTGCAACCTGCAAACAGTTGAACATCATCAGCGTAAATATGTTTCTTACAAAACTTTAACACACTAGGCAAGTCGTTAATACAAATAGAAAACAGCAAGGGTGCTAACAGAGAACATTGGGGCACCCCTCTTTTTACTGCGATGAATTGAGACGCTACATTATTTACAGACACAGCTAGAGAGCGGCCGGTTAAATAGGATGAAACTAAGAGAGACGCTGACAATGAACAACCATACATGTTCACTAACTTAGAACACAGAATATTATGGTCAACTGTGTCAAATGCTTTTGAGTGGTCAAGAAGGGTTAGTGAAGTGACTTTGCTGGCATCAAAATTAACTGCAAATGCTGTTATGCAACTTCTTTTTGGTCTGTAGCCAGATTGACGATCAGTAATGAGACTTTTTTCACAGAAATACTTGTTTAATTGCTTGTACATCAACCGTTCGAAAACTTTAGAAATAAACGGTAGAATAGCGATAGGCCTATATTCGTTGGCTGTTTTTGTGACAGGAATATTTTTAGCATTCTTGCAACAAGATGGATAAGTTGATTGAGTTAAGATCGAATTAAAAACAAAAGAAAGACTTGGTAAGAGTTTAGGAAGTAACGCTAAATTATAAGGCTCATTACCCTAAGTTTTTATTCAATAATACCTTTTCTTAATTCAGAAAAACCAAAAATGAATTAATTTTATTACGTTAATCATTGACTTTTTAAAAATACAGCCAATTTTATGTCCGTGTTAAAGTAATACTTTCCGCAATCAAAAAAATAATTGATAGCACGAGTTTTCTGCAATACTTTATGCGAAGTTTTCGCTTGTTAGTTTTCCTTAAACATTTGTCACTGAACATTTGGCCTTCCAAAAATTTGCAACACTCGTCAAACTAGTTTATTAGCTATGAAAATATTTTGCCGCCCTGTCAATTCTGCTGCAACCAAATTGATTCCGATCCTAATTTTTTGTTTTCCCCTAAAATTGTTCCCTAAAATGTTACCGGCCTAGGCCTAAATTCAGTACTGCCTACACGTAATACGGTGCAGAAGTGAACGACCACATTTTCGTTGGAAGCATGGTATAATTATTTGACAAGTAGCCGTGACAGTTTTTTGGCGATTGGTAGTTGTCAAAAACAGCTAAAGGAGTTGTAGTTTACTGCTGTTGACTAGCGATGTGCTTATTTTTAGCTTTTCTTTGATTCATAAAATTTGTTCGCGAAGTTTATTGGAATGTTTTTAGTTTGCTGCGATTGACTAGCTATGTTGAAGTCGTTGTTTATTTTTTCACATTTCTTTGATTAATTGCATGAACAGATAATTTTGACAACTACCCATCGCTGCTCGTGAGAAAAAAGCCAGTCTACGCTACTACCTTGTTAAATAATTATACCATGGTTGAAAGAACTAAGTGGAAGACAATCGCACACAGCTTGAAATGTAGAACTTACACTAGCAAGCATAGATCAGAAATGGTTGGCGCATGCTTTTCATAATCGCTATCCTAAGATTTTTTTTTAGTGTGGCAGATGAAGTAGTTTTTAATTCGATTGGGTGGTTGTATTTTTGAGAATATTTCCATTATTTTTTATAATTTCCCTTAGAATCGGGCCTGGGCTTGGACTTGTGAGTCTTAACCGTTCGAATGGCGGTAACTGATAGTTACAACCTAAAAGTTTTTTAAAAATTAAAATTTTTTCTAAATGACCTTGTTATTTATTATGTTGATTTAATGTGATTTAAATACAAATTCCAATTGTTTGATAATTTAAATCATACTTGGAAAGATTCGTTAGAGCAATTAATTGTTCAGTAAGCTAAGCTCAGTAAATGATTTTAAACTATCAAAAAACTAGAATTTGTATTTAAAATCAAGTATGATTTAAGCTATCAAACATTTAGAATTTGTATTTTAATCATATAAAATCAACATAATAAATAACAAGGTCATTTAGAAAAAACTTTAATCAAATGGTACAGCACGACCAAACAGAAACATGCTGAAAATATATCAGCAAAAACCTAAGAAACAACTTTAGCAACCATGCTTTGTTAGAGGAAGGCTTCCAGCAGACTGTTGGACTCCATAATAATAATATAAGCATAAAGACTAAAGTAAAGCAAAAATACAACAAATGTGAGAATGTGAAATGGGAGAAAAACTGAGAAATTGACTCTTAAAATCTCTTTGGTGCAGTGCGCTAGTGCGCGCTTGCACGGGTATCACAAAGATTTCTGATGAAGCCTTTAGCAGGGCCGAAATTGCAATAAAATCAGCTAGTGTTTTTTCCTTTTCATATTAAAAAAACCTTGTTGTAGTTGTTGTTTCAAGCTCAATAAATGATTTTAAACTATCAAACAACTAGAATTTGTATTCAAAATCAAGTATGATTTAAACTATCAAACATTTAGAAGATTTTTAAAAATGTTTAATTAGAAACTGTAGTATTTAATAATAGAATGGTTTGATAACTATTTTAAGTACACGGCTAGAAATCTTGGAATAAATTTTAATGAAAGCAAAGTATTACAGAGATTTTTAATACAAAAAGTAATAAAATTTATTCTTCTCAATTGATTACAAAATTTTTAAATTTATTTTGTTTTACATCTTAATACAGCGCAAATATTACAACGATATTTTCTTCCCTTGGAATCCATTCGATACTATCGTGAATATTGTATTTAATTTTTAAGACATGCTGTATTATATTTTAATAAAATTTTGTATTAAATTTTAATGCAATTGAAATATTACAACGATATTTTATACCCTTTGGAATTAATTTGATTCTATGGTTGGTAAAATAATTAATTTTTAATACAGAATAAGTATTCAAAACTAATACGAACTGAGCATTCAGTTTTAATACATATTTTTTTTAAAAATCAATTTTAAAATTTGGCCAGTATTTCATTTTAATTTCATTTTGGTGTGGTCATATATGTAAGCCAAAATGTATTAAAATTTATTCCAAGATTTCTAGCCGTGTACATATATTCGAATTAAACTTTTGTAATATTTTTATTTTTTATTTTTTATATATTTTTATATATTTAATTTTATATATTTATTATATATATTTTATTTTTTTTTAATATTTCAGAAAAACTTAATTCATCACTTAGATAAGGCAAGCCTTGGTATTCCTCTCACCACATGTAAACTCTTTACATATGAGTTATTCGGTATCACAACCAACAACAGATGGTCTGCAGTCAACACGTGTAATATAACACGGCAAATCTGGCCCAAACTCAACCCTAAGCGTTCAAAAGAATTCATTTCTCTCAGAAGAGACCACATTAGCACCATGGTAGGGGTAATTACAGTTCACTACCTTATTGGCAGACACTCTCAAAGATTGAACATACCTCATAATGACTTCTGCAGAAGCTGTAGAGATGAGGAGGAGGAAGAATCTACAGTACATTTCCTCTGACATTGCTAATAACCTTGACGAACTCTCGTAATCTTCGGTTTACCGATTCCTAGTCTTAGTAAACAGCTCAAACTGGTTTAAATAGATTTAGGAAAAATGAACCCTTGGTATCACAATGGGCCTCGTTGGCCTAAGTATGTCTTGTTTGAGACAGCCAAACTAACCTAACCTAATTCATTACTTGTTCAAACATGTTGCGACTACAAAATTAGACTAGCCTTTACCCTTACCAATTTTATGTATTGGTTGCTGAAAACATTCTTCATAAATGCAAGAATAAAGAATAAATAATTTTGCATTCATTTTCACATTTCATATATTTTTTTATTTTTAAATAGGTTTTTATTCAAAATAGTTACTATTTATGCTTAAAGACTTATTGTTTCTGTATCAAAAGTTAAAACACAAAACAAACAATTTGCAGCCTGTAGCAAACTAATTTTCTTTGGTTTTCCTATTTTGGTTTTCCTAGCCTGCTCATGAGGGAAAGAAAACAGCAACAAGGAGAACCATTTTATTACTATTTTATTTTCATATTCAAATAGAGCCTAAAGGAAAAACAAACTGATAGTTCGAATAAGCTACTCGCATCAGCAAAAAAGTAAGCATGTCCTAACCAAAAAATTCTAATTTTGTTGTGCATTTTGCATTATTTTCTTTACGACCAAAGAGTTTAAAAGTTGCTCGAAATGTACATGCTTATACGATTCAGTTGTACTTTTGCATTTCTTTAAGCTCAAAGTACGTTTTTAAAAATATGGTTTACAGTGTAAAGAATGTTAATAATTTATAGATAAAATGACCATTAACTTGATCAAAAACCTGAAAGTATTTAGGACACATCTATTCCTCTTCTTTCCGCCCACACAATAGCTGATATCTTAACTTTACCCCTGCGTGTTCCCATAAAGTTGTATATAATTATTAGTTTAACACGATGGCAAGATGCTGCTTAACACAATACTTCACAGTCTGCCGCCATCACACAACCTTATAACAATGAAATTTGGCCTTAAGCAGGAGCTCCCTCTTTGTGCGACTTTGTTAAGACTTCCGCTTTTAATTTAAAGACAAAAAGTTTGTTGTTCTTAATGGTTCCCTCGGCTTCTCGTTTCAGTCCCTGAAGTCAACCTTTAAAACTTTGTTTGCTCTTTACTCTACTTTTCATAAAATTTAAGATTTTTAAATTTATTACTCAAGAGATTTAAAGGGAATATTTAGAAAGAAATGTGTGCTGCGAGCTAAGGTTTGGTGTTGGAAGTTATCAAAAATTTTGACATGTTCAACAAAATACCCAAATGCAACTTATTCTGCATAATTTTTACTTTTGCTTTAACTTTTGTAAACTTTTTATTGAATTTGTTTATTAAAGCTAATAAAGTCGCAAATCTTTGAAAAGTCATAAAATTAAGAATGAAATACATATTACATATGAGATAAAAACATTTGCTTTTTCAACGCTTTGGCAGATGGGACAACAAAACAAACTTTGGTTTTCACTTTGAAATGTTAAGAACTTCGCCATTGTTTTGTATCTAAAGACATTTGGTCGACATATTATGAAAAATTAACGAACGTAGAACGTTGGAATAATATATCTGTGTCGATAAGCAATAACAGCTTAAGTTGACTTAAGACTGAACTGAATTGAATGATGTACATGTGTTCCACGCATAAAGCACTATAAACTCAAAAAATTTAGAGATTCTAGCATAGACCCTTTCAAATAACTTAAAACTTTTAGTTTATAACAAAAACTTTCAGTCTTTGGCAAAATTATTAGACGCACTATAGTTTTTGTGCAAATCTTAATTATCAGGTACTACAATTTGGTCTTTGAATATTTTTTACCAATAAATTTAACCTGTAATGTACAGTTGAGTTCATTTTATATTTGCTGACACAAATAAAATGTTATATAAATTGAAATTTTTTGTTATCTTAACTGAGTTAAAAAAAAAAATAAATTCTTATCAACATTTTTTCATATATAGCACATTTATTTTACCCAAACGCAAATCAGTTTAACCGAAACGCAAATTAAATTATCCCAGACGAAAATCAAATTTACCTTAACGCAAATTGATTTAAACCAAAAGCAAATACATAAGTTTAACCTAAGTGCAAATCAAATTAACCCAAACACGAATCAAATTAAACAAAATAAAAATTGAACACAACACAAGGCGCTTTATATTTGTAACTAATTTAATTAATGATTATTCAACATATAAGAAATTTTAATAAAGTATTAAATTTGTAAAGAGGCAGCTTTTGGAATCAATAAAATCATGTTCGTAATGTAGATGGCACAATGAGTGGCTGTAATGCGACGTACACTACTTTCAATAATGGTTTGCAGATTTTTATCTTTATCCTGGTTCACTTCTACTAACATTTGTCGAGCATGAGTTTTAATCTTTGAAAAGTATTTTTCTATAGGGTTTAGCATTGGAGATAGATATTTGCATTGTAGGACGGTATTTGCTATCGTAGCATGAACTTGTTCCGTTTTGTGTATCCTTGCATTGTCTGAAATCAATAACCCTTCTCGATATAGTAGGTCTGTTCCCGTACATGAACATACGTACGAATTCATGCTATTTTCTGCTTTTTCCTGTTCCCGTACCCAACAAATTTGCAAAAGAGAGCGAAAATAAGTAATCCAGTCCTTGTCAAATGTTTCTATTTTCTGCCCTAAGAAGTTAAATATAAGGAAGTGGTGTAATAGCAGAAAAGTGTGGTATTTTCTATATTGGTGTTGGTTCACACAAATACAGAAACAATCACACAGGGCTCTATTCGGCTGTATCGTAAAAGAAGGCCCAATTTTTTAAAGTTTCTTCTTAAGTATGAACATTATAGGAACATTTCAAGAATAGCAACAACTCTAACTTTTAAATATTTCAGATCGCTCGCAATTGGCTTAGAAGTTATAAAATGGACTAAAATAAAAACTAACTGATTTTTTAAGTTTTTCAACAAAACTAAACTTTATGGATATCAAAAGAAAGATAATACAAGTATCTATTCAACAAGATATCAAATATAAAAGTACATGCATTTAAGATACAACCCCTTTTTTACTTAAAATCGCGAGGTTTTTCCAAACTTAATGAAAAAACTAAATGTATTAAGTTGTCTCTTTTTAATAAGAGGCCTTCGGCCGCTGCTTACTGATTACAAACCTCAGTAAATCTAACACAGGCTTCGCTGTCTACAGTACTTCTGGATGTAGTTATCTTTTTGATAATTCTCTTTTTAATGTATTGCTTTCGTAAAAGGGAAACCACTACACTGAAGAAAAAATCATTTAGCAAAATCGAGTGCGGTTTATTAAAAAACTTATTAATAACTTTTTATTGAAAATTCTTGCTCACATAAAAAATGTAATAAGAAGTTATTAAAATTGTTTTTACTGTTTTTCATGTTTTTCTTTTTAAGCATGCTTTGGATTTTTTTTCATGCGGGCAATGTTGTTATTAATGTTTATTAGCATTTTCGACAAATTTTGTTGGCAATTCAATTCTGCAGTTGAATTTAAACTTTAAAGCTAAAAAAAAAAAAATCATAAAATGTGTAAAAAACTAAGGCAACTGCTCGTAGACTTTGAATTAAGTGACGTGTTCGATGAATTAAATGGTAAGTATTGTGAAAAAGTAAGTGAGATATTGCAGCGGAAATAAAACATATATTAATTTTTGTGCCGCCGGCATTGAATTTCATTATTGTGCGAAGTTAACTAAACGTGACATTCCTGATGCCATAAAAAACGTAGGACGAAGAGTCGATTTTCGAGAAAAATTGTGTACTTGGAAAAATAAAAAGTTAAAAAATAAAAGTTATTTTAAGTGAAAATGCAAAATAATTAAAATCAGCTGTCAAAATTTGTATGTATAAATATTTTAGCAACTTGCTTAAATGTCCGAGGCAACATCTTTTGTCTTTAAATTTGGTTTAAGTTCAAATTATCCGCTACAAAAGCATTTCACTTTTTACTGAACTGATGTCCACTTTTATATTTTTCAATTATTATAGGCTCTATCTAATTAACTTATTTTTCTCTGCTAGTGTGGTCCAGAGTCCAGGCTGTTTCAATCTTTCAACTCAAAGGTAAATAAATAATCGAAAGTGTTAAATGTGGGACCTACACATTTTAAATTTCTATTTGCATTTGATTTATTTCCCAAAGACATTGACTTCTATTTTGGAAAGCAGTGAGAAGGGTAAAATAATTTTGGACTTTTATAATAATAACGGAAAGTTAAGTGAAAATGTGCGGCACGACCTCACTAATGCTATTCTTGAGTAGGTTTTCCAACAAAACACAACACTAAAGCCAGACGACTTCCAAGCTCTGAAGAAAGAGATCGACAAAAAATTTTCTTCAGAATCAAACGTTTTGGTAATTTCTTATTCAATAGTAATTCCGTATATTTCACTCTAATAAATATATTTTTAAGTAGGACTTTTACTATATTCCAAGATATATTCAAAGAAATGCAGCTGGGAAATTGTACTCAAAATACGTCAACTTAAAAGCAAAACGTAATCGAATGCAGGAAACTCAGATAGAAGACGTGGCATCGATTGTAATGCAGACTACCGGTCAGCTGCGCTTACGTCTCTAATTAACCTTTTAAATAACTAACCTGAATTCGCGGCATACTTAACTTTTAAGAATTGTTTGCTATGAAATTGCGCATTTGCTTATACCTTGCATTTACAATAAATATATTTTACGTAACTACAACTTGAATTAACATAACTGTTTCATAACTGCTCAGTTTTGCGATAATTGCCTTCAGCGAGCTTAAATTTATTGTCTTAACTTTTTTTTATTCATTACTGTTGCAGTTATCGTTCAATTTTGGACAATGCCAATCATATGCTTTTATGTCGCAAGCCCTTTGAGTCAGTTGAACGTTACATTCAACATTTAAAATACGAGCACTTTTTATCTGGAACCAATGTAAAAAAATGTATTTAAAGCAATTGTAACAAACTTCATCTCTTGTTATAAAAACATTTAATAAATAAAAATGCTATTTTATGGATTGTTTTTTATTAAAATTTATAAAAACTAAAATTGTGCTTAATAAAAACTTTCTAAATTCAAATAATTTTTTTTTTAATTTGCTTTATAATAAAATTTAGCTTAAATTCAATGAACCTTATTCAATTCGCACATTAATAACTTCTTATTAAAACCAAGCAAATTCTTACTTAATATTTTTTTGGTAACAATTTATTTAATTTTAATAAACAAGTCATTGGGTGATTTTTTAAAACGTTTTTATTAAAATTTAATATGTTTTTTTTAAATTTCCTACCATTTTGCCTTCAGTGTAGTATTTCAGACAAACTTTAATTATAAAAAAAATTATATCTTAAAATTTACACATGGAATTTTATCTTTGACACCTCGTTGAATAGATACGCGCATTATCTTTGTTTTAATACCAATAATTTGTTGAAAAACTAGAAAAACAGCAAAGTTTTTAGGAAATTGTTC
Organism: Dichetophora obliterata; assembly: GCA_963920525.1. Taxonomy (NCBI): domain Eukaryota; kingdom Metazoa; phylum Arthropoda; class Insecta; order Diptera; family Sciomyzidae; genus Dichetophora; species Dichetophora obliterata. Next base: position 181,212,658 of record OY986437.1, on the reverse strand, counting down.
TAAAATTGAAATCCTTATTTTTTGGGTGTTTTTGCCTAGTTGTTGAGCAGAAATCAAAAAAATGTAACAAACAGGTACTAAATCTGATTCACTATGCTGAAAACAAGAGCGCCCCAAAAATATATTTAACTGTGAAAAATGTTTTATTTAGTGTGCCCCTGAAGCAGTGTTTGTGTTTAGACAGACGTGGTTTGATCAAACTGGCGTAAAATCAACGGGTTCTAATTTGCATATTTAAACCATTTTTAATTAGAAATATATATATTTCGAATACAAATAAGTTAAAAAAATATCGTTAGAAACTAAATAAAGCACTTTTTTTAAAGGAATTCAAACCGTGTGGACATATTTGTCTGTGGAAAGAATGCGCATTGTTTTTAAGTCTGCGGGAACTTTTACAATTTTTAACTGCACAACTCATATTGACCGGTGTGAAGTTAGCCCAAAATCTTCATCCCAAATTTTTTAACTCAGCCCAAATTTTGAATTTACCGCAAAACTTGACCTAAACATTTTAATTCGCCGCTGCTTATTTAAGTGGCAAAAAAAAGCTAAATAATTTCTTAAAAAAACAACAAATTTAAGAGAATACGTATAATAATGCAATAATACAACCTAAATAGTAAAATTTGGGCTGAAGTGCAAAAAATAAATATTTTTGTGTGAAAGCCAGAATATATTTTTTTTTTTAAACGAAAAAAGTAAAGAGGAAGAAAAGGTTCCATTCTACATTTTTGTTCGCAAATGTATTTTAATGTGGCACATTCACAAAGATAAAACCGAAGAATTGAATTCGATGGAGGTGGTGAAAGAGTTTGTTTCTTGCAAGGACAGAAAGAAACATTTTGGAATAATTTAAATTGATATAATTTTTTGTACCTTATTGCATTTAAACCATGTAAAGATATACCTAGTCTTGCTTTATAAAAGCAACCATTATTTCTTATATTTTCATATTACCATATGAAAGATCCTTTAAAAAATTGGAAGAACTTTTCAAAATAATAAAATTTTAATATTTTTTATATATTTTTATATTTTTTTTTTATTTTAAACTAAAATAAAAAATTTGTTTATTCACATTCATGTTTCTTTGAAGAAATTTTGGTGAACTTTTTTTTGCACCACCATTTGTACTGCCCCCCATTTGTACTGCCCCCCCAGATGAAATTAGCTTCCGACGCGCTTGATCGAAATCGATCAAGTAGAACTCCAGATATCTTAGAAGCCGATTCGAAAAACCTTGTTTCGAGAAAACGCGATTTCAGATTTGAAGGTTCTTGAATATCACTCAACATACGAATAAAATATCTGTTATAACTTTTTTCTATATGATATTTTTTCTAAAATTTTGTATGCGTATTTCTAAGATTTTAAAGAACCACATTTTAACGAAAAAAAAATTGATTTTTATTTTTTACACACTGTAATAGTACCTTAACTTGACTTCACGTCATACTAAAAATTCTTCAATTTGGTCAATATTTCAAATTAGATATATCTCCTATAAAATAATATTACCAAAATTAACGAAATTTAAAAAAATGGTTGCTAATACAACATAAGGTCACAACTTGTTTTAAATTATGAATTCTATTTTATTTTTTTTTAAATTAAAGAGTACCTACAAATTGTCTTGGAAATCAGTACATTAGGGCAAAATTTGATTCTTAAGACTTTGTTCATATTAAGTGGTTTTTCTTAATAGCAACTAGATGCAGCAGATTTTAACAGAAACAGAAGGTAGGAGTACGATATTTTATGATAGTTATAGTCTTTGACTTTAATAATGCTTAATTAGCTAGATATTTTCTACTAAATTTTACTTAAATTTTCATTCCTTGAAAAATTTACAATCATTATTCAATGATATTTCTATTTTTATTTTTTAACATTTTTTTATTGTATTTTATATTATACTAGCTGAATCCCGGCGCGTTGCTGCCACTCTCCCTTGTCAAACGCCCATAAAATGTTATCAGTTAAACAGCATGTCTAAATTGAGGTCGAATACTGAATTCCGAGACTGTGCGACCTATATCCACAAAGCTATTCGATATAACAAATTTGGGTTGTATGGGAAGTGCCACGCCCTCTTGATCACTGCTTATAGAATGTAATCAATTAAACTGCATGTGTACATGGAGGTCGAATACCGAATTCCAAAACTGTGCGACATATAACTCAAAAGCTATTCGATAGCACAAATTTGGGTTGTATGGGAGGTGCCACTCCCCTTTTCTCTACGCCCATTAAATTTTACCAATGAAACTGCATGTGTAAATTGAGGTCGAATACTGGATTCCGAGGCTGAGTTACCTATAACTCCAAAGCTATGCAATATCGCAAAATTTGAGTTAAATTGGAGGTGTCACGCCCCCTGACAAACTCTAAAAAATTTCATCAGTAAAACTGCATGCGTAAATTTTGGTCGAATACTGAATTCCAAAGCTGTGCGACCTTGAACTCCAAAGCTATTCGATATCACAAATTTTCGTTGTATGGGTGGTGCCACTCCTCCTTGATCAACGCTCATGTAATCAATGAAATGTAATCAATGAAACTGCATGTGTAAATTGAGGTCCAATACTGAATTCAAAAAGTATGCGACATATAACCCCAAAGCTATTTGATATCTCTAATTTGGGTTAAATAGGAGGTTTCACGCCCCCTTGTCGTACGCCCATAAAATGTAATTAATGAAATTGCATGTATAAATTGAGGTCGAGTACTGAATTCTGACGCTGTGCTACCTATAACTTCAAAGATATTCGATATCGCAAATTTACGTTAAATGGGAGGTGCCACGCCCCTCTTACTAATGATCATAAAATTAAATCAATGAAACTGCAATGAATAACTCCAAAGCTATTTGATAGCACAAAGTTGGGTTGTATGGGAAGTGCCACTCCCCTTTGCCCTACGCACATAAAATGTAAGTAAGGGAGATGTCACGCCCCCCTGTCCAACGCCCATAAAATAAAACCATTAAAACTGCATGTGTGAATTGAGGTCAAAAACTGAATTCCAAAGCTGGGCGACCTATGACTTCAAAGCTATTCGATATCGCAAATTTGGGTTGTATGGGAGGTGTCCAACTCCCATAAAATTTCATCACTGAAACGGTACGTCTAAATTGTGGTCGAATACCGAATTTCCAAGCTGAGCGACCCAAAACTCTAAAGCTATCACAAATTTTTTATATATTTGTTTCAGGTAAAAGGGGTGTGGCATTTATTCTTAAACCATATCGTGCTCAAAGCAAAGCCACTTACAAAATTTGAGTTGAATCGGACCAATAGCTTCGAAGTATTTTGATATTTTCTTAAAAGTAGGCGTAGATGAAGTGTGACCACGCCCGTCTTTATTCATACGAACTTATTTACAAAATTTTACTTTAATACGACCAAAACCGTATTAAATATAGCATTTTTATTGATTTGTGGGCGATAAAAGGGGTGTGGCATTATTTTTTCCTAAACCTTTGCGTAGCAGTTACGAACAAACCCGTAGAAGGAAGTATCCAATTTGGTCCATTCGTTTTCAAGTTTTAAGCATCCAAACAAATCACGATTCATTTTTATATACACAGATATTGATTTGTGGGCAGTAAAAGTGGGCGTGAAAACATTTATCTATCGTGACTGCCTCTTGGAGCACCTACACAGCAATTTTCACTATACAAATATGTGGAACTCCGGAATTGCCATGATTTCGACAAAGTGGGCGTATATATATTGCGACCACGCCCATTTTTTGTACAGTCACTGACAGTAACCATCTGAACAAAATTACGAAATCTTAGTTTTTTACGATTGAAACCGTTTGATATATATCCTTTATTTGGTTTGTGGTCGATAGCGCAAATTTGGCTTGTATGGGAGGTACATGCCCCTCGTCCAAACGCTCCAAGCCACACAGGAACACTGACTCTCCTCAGCAGACGTTGTTCTACCACAGACCCCCTTACTGCCGTTTACGAAAATGTCAAGAAATGCCAAATATATTCACCATTTTCAGTACAGCTGCCGAAAGTAGCCATATACACTAAATAACCAAATTTTAGTCTAAAATGATCAAAACCGTGCGAAATATAGAATTTTTGTTGTTTCGCAAGCGGTAGAAAGGGGTGCGGCTTAATATTTCCCTTGAGCCATCTCGTAATCGAAACAAATCGACTGCCCAAATTTCAGCTCAATTTAGGTTAAGCCTGGCGTACTTTACTTCACTCGCCGCAAACTCCCCGAAAAGTGAGTTTAACTAAAGTGGGACAGGCCTTTTTTTAGTGCACTTGCCGAGAGTAACCATATGAACTGAATTACAAAATTTTTGTCTAATACGACCCAAACCGTTGAAATAAAACGTTTTCACGAATCGAAAATGGGGAGCGTAGAAACCAATTTTTATTACAGTTGCTGACAGTAACCGTACAAACTAAGCCACCATTTTAGCTCAATCGAGCCAGTATTCAATTTTAATGATTTCTCAAAAAGTGGGTGTGGCTATATAGCGATGACGCCTTTTTTTTCAGTTGCCGAAAGAAACCAGACAAACTTAGGTATCACATGTTAGTCTCATACGACCAAAACTGCTTAAAATATAGCATTTTCACTAATTTGTGAGCGCAAAGAGGGGGCGTGGAAACCAATTTTTCGTATAGTTACTGCCAGTAACTACACAAACCAAAGTACCAAATTTAAATCTTATATGACCAAAACTGTCTGAAATAAACCATTTTCATTTATTTGTGGGCGGTAAAAGGGGGCGTGGAAACCCATTTTTAGTACAGTTGTCGACAGTAACCGTACATACTAAATTACAAAATTTTAGCCTTATACGACCCAAACCGACTGAAATATAACATTTTTATTGATTTGGTGGCGGTAAAAGGGGGGTATGGTCAATTTTTTCCTCCACCATCTCGTACCTGAAACAAATCGACTGCCAAAATTTCAGGTCAATCGGTTCAGTAGTTTTGGAGTCTACAGGCATCACACAACCAGACACACATCGCTTTGCTTTTTATATATATAGATATTGATTTGTGGGCGGTAAAAGTGGGCGTGAAAACATTTATATACAGTGACCGCCTCTTGGACCCTACACAGCAAGTTTCACTGTAAAAATGTGTAGAACTCCGGAATTGCCATGATTTCGAAAAAGTGGGCGTATTTATATTACGACCACGCCCATTTTTTGTACAGTTACCAACAGTAACCATCTGAACAAAATTACCAAATCTTAGTTTTTTACTATTGAAACCGTCTGATATATATCCCTTTTTTTGGTTTGTGATCGATAGCGCAAATTTGGCTTGTATGGGAGGTACCACGACCCGTCGTCCAATCGTTACCAAACCTCACAGGAACACTCGCAAGATGTGGCTTCAGTTTCCCTGAAAATTTCATAAAGATCGGTTCTGCAGTTTTGGAGTCTATACGTGATATAGGCACATACCCACATACCCACATACATACATCCATTTTTATATGTATAGATTCAATGGCGATTAAGGCATAAAAAAGTCAAAAAAACAAATCCTTGAAATATACTTTTTGCTCGAAGTTATTATTGTTTAAACTTGACTTCATTTGAGTTTTATTAAGCTTATGTTTGTTAAAAAAGTCTAAACTTTGACGAATTTTATAAAAAAAACCATACAATACATCAAGTTTTTAAGACCACATTCATAATACATGTTTCATGATCTGACGAATAAAAATATTTTTTTTTATAAAATTTAACAAATAAAAAAAAACAATCCAAATGTTATTCTAAAATTAAGAAAAGCGCACTGTGCCCAGATAGGTAAAAATGGCTATATTTTATGAATTAAGATTGTGAGCTTTAGATCAAGTAAGTTTTCAAGAAGGCAACAACAACAACAACAACTCTGTATAGAGTCAATCACTTAGCTGACTAGACGGTCTGTTTCGGAAATCGCTACATTTTCCTCTTCAGTAACTCTTTGAGTGATACTTGATCTAAAGCTCACAATCTTAATTCATGTAATTATTCAATAGATCATAAAAACTAATTGGCTATATTTTATGTTCTTACTTCAAAAGGAACATATTTTTTAAATACATCTCGAGAAAAGACATTTTGAAAAATCTCCATATACCTAACGGCACTAGTGTTTATATTAAAACTTGGTGTATATGTGCTATGGGACCAACTGGTGGTCGCTATATAAATAAATGTTGACACGCTATTCTTTTACCGCCCCTTCCTTACACACACACTCGTTTGTGCAGTGTCTTTTAAGATCTAAGGAACGGTAACCTTAAGCCACCAAATTTACAACATCTGTTATCAAGCATTATATCTCAAATTAGCAAATACCCGCTGCTTCGTCTGCAATAAAAGTATCCATAAAAAATTTAAATCTTAAAATTAAAGTATTTAGTTGTATTAGACTGATTCCATTGCTTTTCGACAAAAACAATTAAATTCTCAACCTGACATTCTCCGATTTGGTTTAAACTTTGTATACTCGTAGTGTTGGCTACTATTTAGAAAATCAATTTGTAGTTTTTATTTTTTTTGAGTAGTTACTAAGTTACGGGTACTCAAAAATTGATAAAAGTCGGTTTTTCATGAGGACTGTTTTTCATTTGATCATAACTTCAGTTAAGTTTGAGATACAGCAACGATTTTAGATTCATATTATAGATATTTTCAAAAGGCTTATTTTGTATAATAAAACTGTAAAATTTCTTAAATATTTACGTTCTTTTTTTTCATAAAAGTTAAAAAAAAAATTGATGAAAGTCATTTTTAAAAATTTTGGAAAAAATATATATTAATTAATGATAGTTTATTTTAGTTCTCTCAAAATTTTAGGCTGGGACGACAATAGGAACACTATTAAAATAAATTTCAAAGTAAACTTACTTTATTATACAAAATAAGCCTTTTGAAAATATCTTTAATACGAATCTAAAATCGTTGCTCTATCTATAACTTAACCGAAGTTATGATCAATTGAAAAACAGTCCTCAAGAAAAAAAAACGATAACTCAGTAACCACTTGAAAAAAAAATAAAAATTACAAATTGATTTTCTAAATTGTAGCCAACACTACGTGTATACAAAGTTTAAACCAAATCGGAGAGGGTCAGGTTGAGAGTGTTATTGAAAAGCAATGTAATCACCCATTAAATCAATACATAAATGACATAAATTGACCTGGCTTTTTTACTTTTGAAAAAGTTCTGCATAGCAGGGTTATAAAAAAATGAGAGTACAAAATTTTTAAAATTGTTATCAAGAATGAATTTCTTAAAACAGATTCTGAAAATAAATAATACTTCTTATTTTTTTTTAAATCCTTTACAATGACATCAAACTTCTCAAATGATATCTCAAAAACTATGCTTTCTCAATGCATAACAATGCATTTTTGTAAGGAAAGTCTTTGATTAATAAAAATAAACGGTAAATGAAAGTTTTTTCGGAAATATTTTGTACGGATATTAGGTAAGTTAAAAAAAGCCTGTTATTATGACTAGTGTCCGACCGAAACCGGAATATTGGCCGAAACCGAATATTCGGCCATTTTATAATGTTCGGCCGAAACCGAAACCGAAAGTAGTTATTAATATGAGAATTTAAGTTTTTATAAATCATTTTTTTTTTATTAATAGGAAACAAAAGTACTTTCATAAACGTAAGAAAAAATTTAATGTAAAAAAGTAATATTTGAGCATTGAACTTTATAATAATTAATTGAAGTTTACTAAAATAATAAATGAGATAATATTTTATCTTAGTTTTTATTACACACTTACGTACACACTCAAAATAGTATGCACCTACAATGTACATTTTAATAGAACTACGTATGTTTGTTTTTTTTTATGGCTAAGTATTATAGCAATAGAAATATTTCGTTTTCTTTTCCTTTATTCCACACCCAAACAGAATTCGTTTGAAAGTTTAATTATCAATATTTGGCTTCAGTACCTATTAAATTTTAATGCTAATTGCAATAGAGATGATAAAATCGAAAATGATAGTATCGAACGCATTAAACTAACCATAATATTTTCTAAACACGCTAAATCAAATTATAGACGAATTCATCATTTTTGTTTTGTGCAATGCGTTGTAAATATTTTTATTAAACCAAACTTATATATTTGAATTAAATGTCTGATTCCAAAATTTTTTACCAAAAGTTTCGGCTAGTTTCGGCTATTCGGCCTCAATATGGCCGAAAAACCGAAACTGGCCGTAACCGAAACCGAAACCGAATATTTGGTCGGTCACTAATTATGACATCAAAATTTTTGCGATATCTGTAAAACTATAGATTTTCTCAGTAAAACTAACTTTCGATTGAAATTTCAAGTTTTGACCTAGCAAGCAAACATTTCCGCACTTTTAAATTCGATTTTCATTAAAATTTCTTGGTTTGAAAGTTCAATTAAGTAAATTGGGAAAATGAGTAAGGGTTTACCGTTACCTCATCAATGCAATGTTTTATATTGTTTTCAAAAAACCTTTAAAATATCCAACTTGTACTCAAAAATAGGTCAAGAGTTGTTTTTGTTGTACATTTTTTAATTTTAATTTTTTTGTAATTTTCATTTTTCCTACTCTTTCATATAAAATCTGCAAAAATTGCTCCATTTTGACATATAAACAGTTTCTATCATTGAAAATCATGGACCTATCTCCTCCTATGATTTTTTGATAAAAATTAATTTGCTTAAATTGGTGTTGTTATATTTTTTTACACTGTTCTACAGCTTAAAAACTTAATTCTGTAAAACACATTTTCAAATACACCTTACAAAATAAATCTGAAAAAAATGTTTTCAAATATTTCAAACTATTCGAAAGTTAAATACATAAATCTATGTTTTAATCTATTTCCTTCATAGTTAACTCCATAGTTATAGTAGATGTTGTCCTGACCCAATTCAATGAATTTTTTATGATCGTTTTGTGATTTTGTAAAAGTGTAAATTGACCTTCGAACAAAACATATGATAGACGTGCTTCCGTTTGGAACATCAATGCATAACGATCCGAATTTTCTGATATATACAGCCTTCTTATTGACGTATAGTACTCCCCGGCAGACGTTGTCCTGCTGCAGACCACCTCACTGCTATATACGAATTTTTATGTTGTTCGGAAAAAAAATATTTATATATTCGCCATTTTTAGTACAGTTGCCGAAAATTACCGTATGAACTTAATTATCATATTTTAGCCTAATACGACCAAGACCGTTTAAATATACCATTTTTGTTTAATAGTGGGCGGTAATGGGGGTGTGGTAAAATTTTATCGCTTAAACCATCTCATACTCGAAACAAATAGACTGCCAGAATTTCAGCCCAATTTAGCTTAAGCCTAGTGGGCTTTGCTTTACTCCAAGCTAGTCCCCCGAAAAGTAGACTTAACTACAGTGGGTCATGCCCATTTTTAGTAAAGTAAGCGAAAGTGACCATACAACGTAGATTACCAAATTCTAGTCTCATACAACCAAAATCGTCTGAAATATAGCATGTTTTGCAAAAAGTGAGCATGAAAAGTAGACGTGGCAAATCTAACATAGCATATTACGATTAAGTTCAAATAACAAATGGTTTGATTTTTTGCCAAACCTAATTTATGCTTATAACTAAATTCTGGCAGCTCCCCTCAAAACATTTGCAAAGAAAATTAATCAACACTGTAGGTCTATTGCCGTACTAACTTCAATAAATTGTAGTAGATTAGAGAGTGTCATTTTGCATGTTATTCCTCTCCTAAGTTTCAAAATAAAGCTTTCAAGCAACCCCAAGCTACTTGAATCCATGGTAGAAGGATAGAGGTATATGCAGCGCTGACTATGCTCTCTTTCCATACTGCCATGTCTGTCAAATTTAGCTGTGTGGCGAATGGAAACAAAAGAAAATAAAGAAAAAGTTTTGCTTCGTTTTGACAATTCCGGCAGTATGCTTTCATCTGGTGCATATACCTGTATTCTTCTACCATGCTTGAATCGAGTACGGGAATAGACAAAAGGGCTGTTCACATTTCAAACCGTTCATCAAATCGTTTGTCAAATACAATAGAACAACGTGAAATTTTCATGGAATTCCCACGTTGTTCTATTGGATTTGACAAACGATTTGATGAGCGGTTTGAAATGTGAACACCCCTATATATGGACTATTAGGCCTGTTCCCGTACTCGATTGAGAGAAGCTCTCTTGACAAAGAGAGAAAAGCTTTGTTTGCTGTTATAGTATGCTGCTGGTTGAATGTATGCATCAAATAAAATGCATGATTTTTTAATAAATAAAGATTAAATTTTTCGAAAACCTTGGTAAACTATGAAAATCTATATCATAGGAATCGAATAAAAAAGAATTATCAAAATCATTTCAGCGGTTACTCTGAATCAAATTTCGTGAGTCTCCTTTTATATAATAGTATAGACAAGCTACTTGAATAGAGTACGGGAACAGACTTAATGTGACAGCAAGAATCTGACTGAACGCAACTACACATGGCTGCCGTGTTATATTGAGGTCTATATTGGGCTTTTCTATGCTCCTCGCTATGTAATTAATTATTGTTTCGTTTCCGACAATTCCACTATCCTCTCCAATTAGTAACGTTTCTAATGCGCACCTTACACGGTCAATCATTTGACGTCAAGCATGTGTACGTGTGGATTGATGCTAGCCCTTACGCACATCAATCATTACGTCAAATTTTCATTCTGCATTATTTTCCATGGAACACGCAGGGAGGAAGGGGCGCTTCCCCTTCTCCCCCTAAGCAGGGACAATTTTTTTAAAAAAGCCGCAAGCTACAATCAATAAATTTGACGGGAGAGCCAAAAAACCTTCTAAATTGTTATTGTAATTGTAAGTTGCACTCAAACTTAGGGATTTTAGAACTTTTTTAATAAAAACGTCTTTTTTAGTTTTAGGAGTGTAAAATGTGGCAGGAAAATGTATTTTGATAAGGTATATCAATAATCAATAAAAAAGTCGACTTTGAGTTTATTGTAACTTACAACTTTTTTGATTTTATATGACGATATTTTCATTATGCATATATGTTAATATATTTTGAAGAGTACTCAAAAATACTATATTTAAGGTATATTTATAAATAAAGCTGAGCTAAGCCATGCATTTTTAAATAGAATGTTGTACCCGTCGCAGTAATAAGTTATGATAAGCAAATTTATTTTCTAAAGTAATTAAACACAAGAAGAAAACAAAGTAAAATAAATATAAAAAACTAAATGTTTTTCCAAAAGTCAGCTTAAAAAAAATCGTTCTTCTGTCATAAAGATGATCCAATTTGGATAATTTTTTTTTTTTTTTATAAACTTAATAAAATTGCTAACAATCTTGTAGCATTTCAATTTCAGAAAATTTCAGCGAGGGCAAAGCTTCTTATTCAAAAGCGAAAAAAAAATTAGGAAATTCTAAATTAAGTGGACAATTTTAGATCAAGCACTAGTTTTAAAAAAATCTGATGGCAAATTCTTGTTAAGAAAACGCGTTTACATTAGAATATCTTATGGTCAAAAGTTTTTGTGACAAAAATGTGTATAAAGAGCTCCATTTACAACATTTATTTATACTTTCTGAAATTCACGTTTTTTAACAGGAGTCCACCCATTTTGGGAATTTTCTAGATTTTTTTGCGTCACGTGCTTATATTGCACCCAGGATTCAGAATCAAGCCTTGCAGGGTGTTTTTGAAATATGTTTAAAAAATTAATGGAGCCCAAAACCCATCTATGCATGTACCTCTTTATATATTTATTCATACGTTTTGAATAAAAAAAGAATTTTTAAATAACTCATACAATAGGTATGTTTTCAAACTCGATTTTAGTAACTTGCATGCTCCTAGGACTGATGCATGTTGAAAAAAGATAAGTCAGCTGATGTCGATGCGGGAAACATTTCAAGAATAGAGAAAACATTTATTCTTAATTTTTGAGAGCTATATAGATCTCCTAAATCCAAATCTGATAAACTTCAGGCCGCTCGAAATTAGTTTATGAGTTATTGGCCTCCAAAACTGGAAAAAATGGTCTGAAAATCTTGCTTTTTAAAAAAGAAATATTGGGAAATTTTTGTATTCTTATTTGAAAAGATGAAAACTTTGGGGCTATATAGTAATTAATGCGATTTTATTTAGGGCTAAAGGAGTCATCACATTATTTAAGTTACTAAATTACTAAGAATATTTGTTGAGATAAAAAAAATTTTTGAAATTACAGGAAAAAAATTAAATTTGAAAATGTTTCAGACGTGATACGAGAAAGATTTTTACCCCTCTTTGAAATATATATAATTTTCTTATGTGGACAAGCGTGTGTCCACCGGTGTATCATGATAACAAAATTGGTACCAAAAATCTGAGAAAATAAAATTATATAGGTTACATATTCTTTATGTGCATTCTAGACTCCTTTATGCCTTTTCCACCCCCCTAGAACAAATCCTGCTTACGCCCTTGTAAACGGACGATTATATGCTCTTAAATATTTTGTTCACAACTTCTTTTTTTCTTGCAGACATGTTTATAGCACGACGAAAACAAACGAACTGACGAAAGATTGATCAATCAAGCCCTTACACACATCAACCGCTTGACCAGCATTGCAAAATATCTAAAAATTTAGATTTTGGTCAATCAAGCCATCAACGAGTCTGTGTAACGCATACAAACAAATATTTACTAACACATATAACTGATTGTTGTCAAATGATTGACCGTGCAAGGTGCTCATAAGTAAGGTTACACAGTGGGCTGAATTGTGCTGAGGCAAAGGCATAACACTTGCTTGGCATAACACTTGAAATGCCGGGTCATTTTCGCATGGATTTTTGCAATATTCGTGGACTCAAGGCGAATTTTTTTGATTCAACTAGTGAAGGAACCCACTTTTTTCCTCAAAGTAATATGTATAGCCATAACATCCTTGACCTGTTTCTGACTTCGCATTATGAAAGATATGATGTGAGTGTCAATGCAGGAGATCTACTTTCGAACGAGATCAGTTAAAAGGGTCCTTACAAATCTCAACGTAAACAAAGCCTCTGGCCCTGATGGCATACCGCTAATTGTGCTTAAAATGAGTACTTCTTTGCTGGCTCGGCCTTTGCGCAACCTCTTCAACATCTCTTACAGAACAGGAATATTTCCATCTTGTTGGAAGGTGGCAAATGTTTAGCCGGTACCTAAAAAGGGTGATGCCACGAACCCTGCAATTGCGATATGCTCTAAGCTTTCCAAAGTTATGGAGAGCGTAACAAACTTGAACGTTGTGAACTATCTGGAGCACAGCCAACTTCTCAGTGACCGTCAATGTGGTTTTCGTAGGGCTCGCTCTACTAGTGAGCTTATGCCGTTCTTAACCGAGGAATGGAATAAATGCGTTCACTTTTTCGGCGAGAGCAGAATTGTTGCTCTTGATATTTCTAAAGCGTTCGACCGAGTGTGGCATAAAGCGCTCGTGTCAAAACTTGGTTTTGGTGGTAAATTTGCTTGATGGACCACATGTTTTCTCAAGGACAGAACAATTCGAGTCGTAGTTGACAGTATTTCGTCCGAGGAGCACGCCATTAACGCAGGAGTACCGTAGGGTTCAGTTTTATCTCCAACCTTGTTTCTGGTTTTTATCAACGACCTTCTGTCGTTGACGCATAGCCCAATACATTCGTTTGCGGACGACAGCAGCATTTGTCATTCATATTCATTTAAAAAACGCTCAAGCTCTATGCAGATTGAGAGAAAAAGCAAAATATGAATGACACACTCCTAAATGATCTACAAAAAATCTCCGAGTGGGGTCCTGCTAATAGAGTAGAGTTCAATGCATGCAAGACTCAGTGCTGCCTGTTAACCCACAAGCGGATGGATTGCCCCTTAGGTCCCCTTAATATGGATGGTGTGGAGCTTGTGGAATCAGACGCTCTTGACGTTTTGGGCATATCGGTTCAATCTTATTTTCGTTGGGATGAGCATATTTTCGATGTGTCGAAAGAAGCGGCCAAGTGCCTAGGTTTTTTAAACGGTGCAAAAATATTTCACTTCAGCTGATATTTATTTATTTTATTTAATTATTTACTTGATTGCTAAACCTTAACAAGTTTTATAGCAAATTTAAAATTATAAAATAAGATATTTAATACAATTCAAAAATATAAAGTATGATTTTGAATGAAATAATGTATTATTAACAAACTAAAAAGTTTTAGTAAATTGCTTAAAGTATATAATTTTATTAAAGTATAAAAAATAATAGAAAAAAAGTTAAGTAAAAATCGATAAAATCAGACAGCATAGCAGGGTTGCGTTTTCAAGACAAACAAGGTCAAGTCAGCAACAATTTTTGTATACGGCGGAGTCGTGTGATAAACAAGGTCTCATACCCAATAAAACACCACTCCAATAGGTATATATATAATATATATCGTTCTGTCTCCCTGAAGCCGGTGAAATCCTGGCTTGACAGGGTGGTTACTCGACAAACTAGGTCAACTTCACCAAACCAATTTTCATAAAATAAAGCGAACGCAGGCACCAAGACAAACTAGGTCTTATCGGCCACTCATATTAATATATTACAAATCAATCTAACGTAGTGTTTCAAGAGGTAAAAAGACACCAAGACACCACGGTACCGTCGACAAGTGTAGTTACAATCATCATGAAGATATGGGGCAACTGAAGATCCCAGGTTTAGGTCCATTCAGATTACTTAGATGTTTATCCACCAAAATTTTCAATTTTACGCTTAGGTCCATTTATCCATTAGATTGTTATATTAATGAGTTTACAAATCACCAGATGCATCAGATATATGTTTGAAAGAACTTTACATAATCAACGACGGTACTGCAGGTAATCTATAATTTTATGTTTGATTGAGTCCATGGATTCGCTTAAGGATATAACATCAGATACAAAATTAAAATCACTGCAAGCGCTTCTAAGAGGTTCATTTTGCAAATAATTAGTTCTACAAAAGTTCATGTGGAGTTACTCAAAAGATCTTCTAGGACGAAGAGGAATATTAAAATATATTTTACTCAATAAATATGGACTGTTTACATAGCCATGTAAAAGTTTTATAATCCAACAATCATTTATCATAATTCTCCGATTTTTTAAAGAAGAAAGATTTAAGAGTTGTAACCGATATTCATAAGGTGGTAAGTGAAAATCAGTATTACAATAAAGATAGCTTAAGCAAAACAAAAGAAATTGTTTCTGCACTGATTCAATGTCGTCTATGTAACAACCGTATCATGGGCACCAAACAACTGAAGCGTATTCTAAGATAGGCCGCACTAGGGAAGTGAATAAGGTTTTCGTTATGAAAGGATCATTAAACTCTTTTGCCCAACGTTTAATAAATCCTAAAGTACTATTTGCTCTATTTATTATATTATTTACATGAATATTAAAGCGTAGTTTAGGATCCATTGTAACTCCAAGATCATTGAAACTATCTAAGGACTCCAATGGATAACCACAAATTTTGAAGGTACATTTAATTGGTGGTTTGCGCGAGAAAGACATATGCTTGCATTCCTTCATGTTGAGGTTCATACGGTTCGTTTTGCACCAGTTATGAAGATGATCTATGTCGGCTTGCAAAAATACAGCGTCATTATCATTTTTAAAAGAAAGGAAGAGTTTGACGTCGTCAGCAAACATTAAGATGCTGGAATGCATTATGACAGATGGCAAATCGTTTATAAAAAGTAGAAACGGAAGATGACTTCCTTGAGGTACTCCTGAAGTAACAGGAAACTCGTGTGATTTCTTGAGCTTAAAAAGAACAGATTGTGTTCTATTGCTTAAGTAAGATTCAATGCACTTTACTAAAGGTATAGGAAATCCAACAAGATGTAATTTTAAGATCAGTAGTTTGTGATTTACAACGTCAAAAGCTTTGCTAAAATCCGTGTAAATAACATCAGTCTGCATGCCTTTTCCAAAGTTTTCTATAGTTTTTGATGTAAATTCGAGAAGGTTAGTAACAGTGGATTTTCCAGAAAGGAATCCATGTTGGAAAGGAGACATTAAAGATTTAACGCTATGCGATAGTCGTGATGTAACAATTGCTTCTAAAAGTTTAGGCAAAGCGCTCAATTTTGCGATGCCACGGTAGTTATCAATTAAAGACCTATTTCCGGATTTATGCAGCGGAATGATAAATGAATGCTTCCAGGCTGCAGGAAAATAGCAGGATTTTAATGATGAAGTAAATAGTAAAGAGATTGGAGTTACTAATTCTTCACAGCAGTATTTTCATATACAGGAAGGTATGTTATCAGGACCACTTTTATATGATGTTTTAATATTTTTTAAAAATGATAAGACTGTGTTTGTATCAATTATTGGGAAATACATATCCCCAGATTGAATATTGAAAGGATAACTTAAATAATCATAGGACGATGATGAATAAGTCGACTTGAAAAAGTCAGCAAAAAGATTGCAAATACTATTATCATTATCAGACTCAACCGAATTATACTTCATAAAAGAAGGATAGGAATCAATCTTGCGTTTTGTGTTAACAAAGTTCCAGAAGGATTTAGCATCAGATTTGATGTTTAATTTTACTTTTGTTAAGTAGGTATTATAGGATTTTTTGCATAACTGTTGATAACTGTATTTAATCGAGGTATCCAAAATCGCATATGTTATGTGTTTTTTTGATATTTTTTATAGTATTTAGATTTCAAATTCCTCATTTTTCTTAATTCATTTGTATACCATACCGGACCCGATGTCAAGGAGGCTTTCCTTTGCGGAACAGCTTTAAGAAAACAATCATTGAGCGTTCTATTAAACGCATATACCGCATCATCAAGAATCTGAGAAGATAAACTTCTGGTATTAATATTTAGAACAGAATTCCAGTTTATATTAGACAAGTTATTCTTCAAAATCACGTAGTTTGTTTTTTTAAAGTTAAACTCAATAGGTGGTTGAGAATCATAATACTGCACAGATGGTTTTGGAAAATTTAAAATAATTTCTAATGTTGGATGATGAGAATCTTCGGGTGTAACCAGAGGATCTGATTTAGACACAGAAGCGATATTGCTGTCATCAAAAAACACCAGATCAAGCAAACGATTATTTTTGTTAAAAATGCAGTTAAGTTGGAATAGCCCTTGGATTGAGAGCTCGTTTAAAAAGTAATTATCGGATGAACTTTCAGACGAAGGTAAAAATATTTCAGGAATTTCAGAACAGCAGTTCCAAGAAACGTTTGGCAGGTTAAAATCTCCAGTTATTAAAATATGATCATTTGATTGCAGTTTTGAGCAAACTTTACTTATAGAAGCCAAATGTTTGCTATAAACTTCTAAGGTAGAAAGGGGAGGAATATATGAGCATGTAATAAAAAGGCTCAAGGAACCAAACTTAACATGAACACAACAGAATTCAATGTCCAAGAATTCTGGAATTAATAACTCTTCAGAGAAATGTGTCACTTTGACTGCAATCAACACACCCCCACCTTTATAGCAGATACCAGTAATGGAGTTTCTATCTTTGCGGTATATGTTAAATTTGTTGCACAGAATTTCAGTATTTAGAGTGTTAGGTTTCAGCCAAGTCTCACTAAAAGCTATTATATTAAAGTGAAGGTTGTGACTCAAAATTAATAAATTATTTAGTTTTGTGTTAATGCCACGAACGTTTTGGTAAAGGATAAGGAACTGAAAGCAACAATCTAGTTTTTTTGATTCTTGTTAAAAACCGAAAAAGTAGCCAAGGAAGTTGTAGGCCGAGGTCTAGAAATAAATTCATGCACCATCGTATTGTCAGGCCAAAACTTTTGATCCAGTACCTTGTCAAAAAGATCACCAGGCAAAGATATTTTAAAAGAGGACGTAATTCGCTCGTATGAAAAATTGCATTGATCTTCGCATTATCAATATATGAGGTTTATATTAGACCGAAAATGGAGTAAAATTCGCAAATTTGGGCAGGGGCTTCAATATCTTATTTGGAGCTTCTGGATCAAATTCAACGTCGAGCGATATATTTGATAGGGGATAAAAGTATTTCATCCTCTCTCAACTCTCTTGGGCATCGACGCAATGTTGGTTGCCTAAGCCTTCTGCACAGGTACTCAAATTTTGGAAAATCCCTCAATGACCCTTTTAGAGTGCCCCAATCGAGTCCAAATGTATGACCGACCCCTTCTAACTTTGGAGGGCCGATCCACCCATGCCAGTGGCACACCCCCTGGAACCTCCCTGGGGTGTTCCCCATACAAACAAACAAAGTTGGATTCCAGGGGGTGTGGCACTGGCATGGGTGAATCGGCCTTCCAAAGTTAGAAGGGGTCGGTCATACATTTGGACTCAATTGGGGCACTCTAAATGGGTCAAAGAGGGATTTTTCAAAATTTGACCCTACGGAAATGTTGGGGCATTATAATTCGTTTTAGACGTATAACTTCCTCGGGCAAAGTTTCTTATTTTGATGCCTAAAATATGATTTTTACTGAGCAATGGGAAATTATTTTGCCTACCCATAAATCGACCCGGCCTAATGCTTATATACGATTTTTCGAATATTTTATTCATGTCACCTATAAACTAAACGAAAAAAATATAGAGTCACCAGTGAGCATGAAAAATATATCCTGATGAAAAGAAAAATTATATTTAAAACCAGTTTCAGGCCAAAATGGGCCTAATTGTTGATAAGCCAAAAGCAGGGGGAAGTGGTAGTTCTAATGACGGTAATACTGCAAGAAGAATTTTCAAAAATTTTGAGCTTTTAGCTCAAATTTGGCCGCTCCTCCATAGCCGCTGAACTGCTGTGCACAGTAATGTTGTGGAATAGTGTCTCCCTGCGAGCGCGTTTCCCGTATATTTTGAGCTGTGTAAATTTAAAACAAATCTTCACCAACACTACTCCATCTATCCACCCTTCTTCCACTATCACCCATCTTCCGAATCAACACAATGCTTATTCATTTATAGGGGGTATCCCCTGAGAGTTGGTTACGTCTACAAAAAAAAAAATAAAGGTTAATATCACACAGCAGACTAGACAGACTGTTTCGAAAGGAGAAACCCTTCATCTTCAGAAAAGATCTGACAATTTTCTGCTACCTTTATTCTGAATTTATACGGAAATACAAACATCTAAAATATTGTTATATTCAGAAATTGTTATTATAATCGCTGCAAGTAAATTAATGTTCCACGAATAGTAGCATACTTGAAGCAAAGCATATGCTAAATATTGTACTTGCACCAAGTCTATTATAAACGTTCCTTTTTTAATTGCACTAAAAATTCACATTTCATAAATCATTCTAGTGGGATATTTATTATTATAGTAAAATTGTTATTATATCCAAGAATTCTTGTCATTCAAATATTCATGAAATTGTTTTGAAACTAAATTTAATTTTTTGTTCTTATTTCTAGCACGTCCTTATTTAAAGTTATTATAAAACACATTTAAAGTTACGTAAGTTTTCGGGTAAACACACAAGAAGCTAACGTGAGTAACGGAAAAATTATTTATATATCTTTCAAACGTGATTAATTAAAAGAAAATTGCTTGAGAGGATTTTGCATGCTTGGAGCCATGCATGCACATTAAATTTAAATTAATTTTGTATTCAATGTCAACAGCATGGAAATTGAGCGTGCAACCCGTGAAATCACTGCATTCAACTTGAATCTGCTTGAATTAAAAAATAGCGGTGCTGTAATTTATATAGGCCATATAGTAAAGTATGGTTCTTAAAGTGTTCTCCTTGTTTGTGTGAAAGCATTTGACCGCAATGATGTTTGCATAATTTTGCAGAAATATTTGTCTTGCCATGATTCATTCGGTACGTAAGTTAGTTAATGATATTTTATTTATTTCCTGCATGAGAGTAGATTTTGTGATTATTTCACATTTATTTAAATGTTATTTATACGTTTCATATAAAAAGGTTTATATGCCAGGTTCTTTTTTTAGGTTCACTGCGTAATGGTCTAAGTATTTAAAGACTAGTGGCATGTAATTATCGAGCAGTAAAGCATGGAATTACAAAGGCCAAAAATGTTTATTTTATGTCATATTTCGCAGATTGGAAAAGTTTGGCAGATGAATTCGAATGTTATATCTACCGATTAGGAAAAAGTTGAAATATATATTTTATATAGTTATATATCTGATAAAAATATGTACTCTGAAACATAAAATGCGTTCTATTCAAAATTAAACCGGACAGTGCGAATACAACAGTTGTCATAAAGCTAATGATTTTTTTTTGAAGGCTGGAAACACTGTTATATGCTTGGGCGTTAATTTTGAGCGTGATCTATTTCGTAGTATTTTTCTTATTGCTTTGTAAACAAGTTCACCTCGAGTGGGGTGATAATGGGGAAAAAAAGTTGACCAAAGAGTGTGTTGGAAACTATTTATTACCAACGTAATTTCATATCCGGATGCATTAATAATGTTGCAGAAAACCTATGAGGAGTCTGTTCCATCACTAGCGCAAGCATTTGAGTGGTACAAATTGTTGAAAGCGGGTCATACATCAGTTGACAACTTCAATAAACGGTGAAAATGTCAATAAAGCAAAGGTAATTGTGATCGAAATACGTCGTGTGACCTTGATAGATATAGCTAGCGAGCTTGATATATGGCCTGGATTGGCGCACACCATTTACATTATGTTCTAGGCATGCGACGGGTTGCAGCGCGACTTGTGCTAAAATTACTGAATTACCTTCAAAAAAAGTTTCGCAAAACTGTCGCTCATTAGATGCTTTTAGTAGACATTATGGACATTCAGCACATCATTACTGGTGACAAGACTTGGTTGTACGACTTTGACGTCGAAGTAGCTCAACAATCTGCAGATTGGTGCTATCCAGAGGTCAGTTTTCGTACTAATTCAAGTAATTGTAATAGAATAGAGAGTGACATTTTGCATGTTATTCTTCTTTCACGAGATTTAAAAACTTGTAAAATAACGCTTTCAAGCAACTTCAAGTTACTTAAATCGAGTACGGGAACAGATCTCATATGAGCCGAAACCCTAAAAAACACGACAAAGTCGTTCAAAAATTAAGGTGATGTTGAATGTTTAATTCGATACTCAAGGTGTTGTGCGAAGTCAGAATTATGGAAGGACAATTCATGATTTTTGCACCACGATAATTCACCAGCTCACACGTCAAGCATTATTTATTTATTTATTGATTTGATTGCTAAACCTTAACAGGTTTTATAGCAAATTTAAAATTATAAAATAAGATTTTAACACAATTCAAAATAAAAAGTATGATTTTGATTGAAATCATGTATTATTAACAAACCAAAAAGTTTTAATAAATTGCTTAAAGTATATAATTTTATTAAAGTATAAAAAATAACAAAAAAAAAAAAAAAAAAAAAAAGTCAAAATCGGTAATCCCAGACAGCAAAGCAGGGTTGCGTTTTCAAGACAAACAAGGTCAAGTTAGCAACAATTTTGGTATCCGGCGGAGTCGTGTGATAAACAAGGTCACATACCCAATAAAACACCACTCCAATAGGTAAATATATAATATATATCGTTCTGTCTTCCTGAAGCCGGTGAGGTCCAGGCTTGACAGGGTGGTTACTCGACAAACTAGGTCAACTTCACCGAACCAGTTTTCATAAAATAAAGAAAACCAGTTGCGAACGCAGGCACCAAGACAAACTAGGTCTTATCGGCCACTCATATTAATATATTACAAATCGATCTAACGTAGTGTTTCAAGAGGTAAAAAGACCCAAGACACCACGGTACCGTCGACAAGTGTAGTTGCAATCATCATGAAGATATAAGGCAACTGAAGATCCTAGGTTTAGGTCCATTCAGATTATTTAGATGTTTATTCACCAAAATTTTCCATGTTACGCTTAGGTCCATTTATCCATTTAGATTGTTATATTGATGTGTTTACAAATCACCAGATGCATCAGATATATGTTTGAAAGAACTTTACATAATCAACGACGGTACTGCAGGTAATCTATAATTTTATGTTTAATTGAGTCCATGGATTCACTTAAGGATATAACATCAGATACAAAATTAAAATCACCGCAAGCGCTTCTAAGAGGTTCATTTTGCAAATAATTAGTTCTACAAAAGTTCATGTGGATTAACTCAAAAGATCTTCTAGGACGAAGAGGAATATTAAAATATACTTTACTCAATAAATATGGACTGTTGACATATCCATGTAAAAGTTTTGTAATCCAACAAGCATTTATCATAATTCTCCGATTTTTTAAAGAAGAAAGATTTAAGAGTTGTAACCGATATTCATAAGATGGTAAGTGAAAATCAGTATTACAATAAAGATAGCTTAAGCAGAACAAAATAAATTGTTTCTGCACTGATTCAATGTCGTCTATGTAACAACCGTATCGTGGGCACCAAACAACTGAAGCGTATTCTAAGATAGGCCGCACTAGAGACGTGAATAAGGTTTTCGTTATGAATGGATCATTAAACTCTTTTGCCCAACGTTTAATAAATCCTAAAGTACTATTTGCTCTATTTATTATTTTATTTACATGAATATTAAAGCGTAGTTTAGGATCCATTGTAACTCCAAGATCATTGAAAATATCTAAGGACTCTAATGGGTAACCACAAATTTTGAAGGTACATTTAATTGGTGGTTTGCGCGAGAAAGACATATGCTTGCATTTCTTCATGTTGAGGTTCATACGGTTCGTTTTGCACCAGTTATAAAGATGATCAATGTCGGCTTGCAAAAATACAGCGTCATTATCATTTTTAAAAGAAAGGAAGAGTTTGACGTCGTCAGCAAACATTAAGATGCTGGAATGCACTACGACAGATGGCAAATCGTTTATAAAAAGTAGAAACAGAAGGGGCCCAAGATGACTTCCTTGAGGTACTCCTGAAGTAACAGGAAACTCATGTGATTTATTGAGCTTAAAAATAACAGACTGTGTTCTATTGCTTAAGTAAGATTCAATCCACTTTACTAACGGTATAGGAAATCCAACAAGATGTAATTTTAAGATCAATAGTTTGTGATTTACAACGTCAAAAGCTTTGCTAAAATCCGTGTAAATAACATCAGTCTGCATGCCTTTTCCAAAGTTTTCTATAGTTTTTGATGTAAATTCAAGAAGGTTAGTAACAGTGGATTTTCCAGAAAGGAATCCATGTTGGAAAGGAGACATTAAAGATTTAACGCAATGCGATAGTTGTGATGTAACAATTGCCTCTAAAAGTTTAGGCAAAGCACTTAATTTTGCGATGCCACGGTAGTTATCAATTAAAGACCTATTTCCGGATTTATGCAGCGGAATGATAAATGAATGCTTCCAGGCTGCAGGAAAATAGCAGGATTTTAATGATGAAGTAAATAGTAAAGAGATTGGAGTTACTAATTCTTCACAGCAGTATTTTAATATACATGAAGGTATGTTATCAGGACCACTTTTATATGATGTTTTAATATTTTTTAAAAATGATAAGACTGTGTTTGTGTCAATTATTGGGAAATAAATATCCCCAGATTGAATATTGAAAGGATAACTTAAATAATCATAGGACGATGATGAATAAGTCGTCTTGAAAAAGTCAGCAAAAAGATTGCAAATACTATTATCATTATCAGACTCCACAGAATTATATTTCATAAAAGAAGGATAGGAATCAATCTTACGTTTTGTGTTAACAAAGTTCCAGAAGGATTTAGCATCAGATTTGATGTTTAATTTTACTTTTGTTAAGTAGATATTATAGGATTGTTTGCATAACTGTTGGTAACTGTATTTAATCGAGGTATAGCATCCAAAATCGCATATGTTATGTGTTTTTTGATATTTTTTATAGTATTTAGATTTCAAGTTTCTCATTTTTCTTAATTCATTTGTGTACCATACCGGACCCGATGTCAAAGAGGCTTTCCTTTGCGGAACAGCCTTAAGAAAACAATCATTGAGCGTTCTGTTAAACGCATATACCGCATCATCAAGACTCTGAGAAGATAAACTTTTTGTATTAATATTTAGAATAGAATTCCAGTTTATATTAGACAAGGTATTCTTCAAAATCACGTAGTTTGTTTTTTTGAAGTTAAACTCAATAGGCGGTTGAGAATCATAGTACTGCACAGATGGTTTTGGAAAATTTAAAATAATTTCTAATGTTGGATGATGAGAATCTTCGGGTGTAACCAGAGGATCTGATTTAGACACAGAAGCGATATTGCTGTCATCAAAAAACACCAGATCGAGCAAACGATTATTTTTGTTACAGATGCAGTTAAGTTGGAACAGGCCTTGGATTGAGAGCTCGTTTAAAAAATAATTATCGGATGAACATTCAGACGAAGGTAAAAATATTCCAGGCATTTCAGAACAGCAGTTCCAAGAAACGTTTGGCAGGTTAAAATCTCCAGTTATTAAAATATGATCATTAGATTGCAGTTTTGAGCAAACTTTACTAATAGAAGCCAAATGTTTGCTATAAACTTCTAAGGTAGAAAGGGGAGGAATATATGAGCATGTAATAAAAAGGCTCAAGGAACCAAACTTAACATGAACACAACAGAATTCAATGTCCAAGGATTCTGGAATTAATAATTCTTCAGAGAAATGTGTCGCTTTGACTGCAATCAACACACCCCCGCCTTTAGAGCAAATACCAGGAATGGAGTTTCTATCTTTGCGATATATGTTAAATTTGTTGCACAGAATTTCAGTATTTAGAGTGTTAGGTTTCAGCCAAGTCTCGCTAAAAGCAATTATATTAAAGTGTAGGTTGTGACTCAAAATTAATATATTATTTAGTTTTGTGTTCATGCCACGAACGTTTTGGTAAAGGATAAGGAACTGAAAGCAACAATCTAGTTTTTTTGATTCTTGTTAAAAACCGGAAAAGTAGCCAAGGAAGTTGTAGGCCGAGGTCTAGAAATAAATTCATGCACCATCGTATTGTCAGGCCAAAACTTTTGATCCAATACCTTGTGAAAAAGATCACCAGGCAAAGATATTTTAAAAGAGGACGTAATACGCTCGTATGAAAAATTGAATTTGTAAACGGAGATATTTTTATTTACAACATTCAGCTTAGAGTTTATATAGAATAACACGTCTTCACTGGAAGTATCAGCTGCAAAACGAGAAACAAATATAGATTTTGCAGGCTCAATAATCACAAGTTCTTTATGAACAGGGGCTTTGATACTGCTATTCGATATTTGTTTCGGTATCGCTCCTGTAGAAACCGAAGTAATTTGGGAAGGTGCAGGGACCACATTTGAGGCAATACAAGTTTCAGCATAAGTTTTTTGTGTGCCAGAAACGCGAGGAGAATCAGCATTTTCCTCTATGATTGGTATTGCTTCAACAGAAGGAGAAATCTGATCAGCTGACGCAGCGACCTTAGTTGGCGCGATATTATCTGTCATTTGATCAGTATTGAAAGCTCCAATTGATTGATCTTCAAGCTGTATTATCACATTAGGGAAAACAGTTACAGTAGAAGGTAGAACAGAATTATTATTTTGCGATGGCACGGCTATATCAGTAGTTTTAGCTGAACTACGAAGATTTTTGTTTGAACGTTTACGTTTTGGAGAATTGTAAGCTTCATCCATAATTTTAAACTTTTTAAACAAATCTTCGTACTCACTCAGTCTATCTTGTGCTACCTTTAGATCCTTAGCCACCTCCAAAAAACCTTTCCGAGATTGTCTAATAAGTTTAAAGATCTCAACGTTTGTAAACCTGCAATCTTCACATGACCAACGAAGACCCTTACTTTCGTTGAGTGCATCGAAGATCCTCGCAGTCAACGCTACACACTTGATATGAAAAAATGAATCACACAACCAGCAAGTAACCAGCCGGTCTGATTCACCTTTTACAGCGCAGTTTCGGAAATTGCAGATCATTTTCAGTTTAATAGAAAGTTTGCAATATAGATGAAAGTATAAGGAGAAAAATGAACTTAAATGCTTTTAATGAAAAACAAAAACTGTAGAAACTTTGCAGCCCTGATTTTGTAGAACCAACGAATTGAAAAGTTTTATAAGCACTAGAGTTTTTGCAGTAGCGTGAAAACAGCTGTAAAAGTAAATACAATAATTTGCTCTATAGAAACCTGTTTGCGCTAAAAACAAAACAGGAAGAAGGAAAGAAGCAAATTATAAACAAATATACATATATATATTTATATTGAAAATTAAATTAAATATCATGTATTTTAAAAGGATAAAATCCACGTTATCACGCTTCCAGATGTATGTGCAAGTTGATCAAAGCTATTTATTTCTATTTATATTTATTAATTTAGAACTTTTGGCTAAATATAACAATAAAAGTTAGAGCTCGCAAAAACACGTCTGAACGGTAAGAAGAGAGAATGACAATGACAATTATATGCGATTATTTGACCAAAAACAATGTCAATATCGTTCAACAAACACCATATTCGCCAGACATGGCCCTGTGTGCCCTTTTACTTTTCCCAATACTCAAACTGTTGCTTAAGAGTGCTAAAGGCCGTTTCGAAATATGGCGACATATGGCTAACGCTCCCATCTTTTTCTTCGCCAAAAACAGGACAAATTGACAAAATTTTTAAGATTTTACAGAAAGATTTTTTTGCGAGACGTCAACAAACATTGATAATATTTTCATTGATAATATTTTCAAATTTATTATTTAATTTTGGATCACTATCAAATATCAAATGCAATTATCAAATAATATTAGGTATTTGTATTTGATATGTAATCTCCTTAAAACAAAAATAGAATTCAATCATCTTATTTAAATATTCAATTAAATTCAATATAACAAAACTATAACAATAATAAAAAAAAAATAAGTCTTATTAAAATGTCACATTAATTGGATTTTCCAGGTACTCCTTTGCACTTTGAGCAGAACACCTCACTATCACTATTTATTTTTTCCAGGAATGCATATTTTTTAAGTTGATTGCTTAACACACACTTTCGCTTCGACAAGTTCAAAAAACTAGTTGCACAGAAACTTTTAACAGGGTCGCTAAATAGGGAAAATTGTATTAAGATTAATTTTTGACTTATTACTAAAAAAGCATGAATACCATAATACTTGACCATAATCTGTACTATTATATAAAAGGAGACTCACGAAATTTGATCCAGAATAAGCTCGGTAACCGCTGAACCGATTTAGAAAATTCTTTTTTTATTCGATTCCTATGATAATATAGATTGTTATAGCCTACCAAGGTTTTCGAGAAATGTATTCTTTAATTATAGAAAAATCATGCATTTTATTTGATGCCTACATTCAACCAGCAGCACAATATAACAGCATCAAAGCTTTTCTCTCTTTGTCGAGAGAGCTTCTCTCAATATAACACGACAGCCATGTTGAGTAGTTAAGCTGAATTCACTGATAACCTTCAGCAGGTTTTTGCGTGATTTAAAATAAAGTTAATCAAGTTGAGAGCGTGCAGAAATGTTTCTCTCTGAGCGAAAACTTCATATGAAAAAACTTTCAAAACATGCTGAAGGTGATCAGTGAATCCAGCTTTACTTTCAGGGAGATTCTTGCTTTCATACAGTGTTAATTAATTTTCTTTGTTAATGTTTTGAGGGGAGTTGCCCGAATTTAGTTATCTGCATTAATTATGTTTTGCAGCCCTGCTAGCCAGCTTTTTCCCACTTGAGATTGTGTTAGTCTATCTATACGAATATATAAAGGCGTTGTGATACTGCACGGATGTTTGACAATCACGCAGGAACCACTGAACCAATTAACACGATATAGGTATCAAACGATTTGTTATTCACACTTTATCGTAATTTGCTATGTTAGATTTGCCACGTCTACTTTTCATGCCCACTTTTTGCAAAAAATGCTATATTTCAGACGATTTTGGTCGTATGAGACAAGAATTTGGTAATCTACGTTGTATGGTAAAGCGCACTAGGTTTAAGCTCAATTGAGCTGAAATTCTGGCACTCTATTGTTCCGAGTATGAGATGGTTTAAGTGAAAAAATTCTGCCACACCCCCATTACCGCCCAGAATTAATCAAAAATGTTATACTTCGAACGGTTTTGGTTGTATTAGACAAAAATTTGATGATATAGTTCATACGGCTACTTTCGGCAACAAAAAATGGCGAATATATAAAATTTTTTTTCCGAACAGCAGAAAATTCGTATATCGCAGTGAGGTGGTCTGCGGCAGGACAACGTCTGCCAGGCAATACTATACATCAATAAGAATGCTGTATATATCAGAAAATTCTGATCGTCATGCATTGATGTTTCAAACGTCTAGCTTGTGTTTTGTTCGAAGGTCAATTTACACTTTTACAAATTCACAAAACGATCATAAAAATTCATTGAATTGGGTCAGGACAAATACTTCTATAACTTTAACGTTAACTATGAATATATAGATAAGGAAATAGATTAAAACATAGATTTATGTATATAACTTTGGAATAGTTTAAAATATTTGAAATATTTTTCACAGAATTATTTTTTAAGCTATATATGAAAATGTTTTGCACATGAATTAATTTTTAAGCTGTAACACATTGGGAAAAAATAACAACATTTTAAGCAAATTAGTTTTCATCAAAAAATCATAGGGGGGGGGGGGGTAGGTGGCCCATGATTTTTAATGATAGAAACAGTTTGTGTCAAAATAGAACAATTTTTGCAGGTAAATTAAAGAAAGAAAGAAATGAAAGAATAAGGAAAATGAAAATTAAAAAATAATTTAAATTAAAAAAAAAATATGTACAACAAAAGCAACTCTTGGCCTATTGTTTAGTACAAAATGGATATTTTAGAGGTTTTTTGAAAACAATATAAAATATTGCATTGGTGAGGTAACGGTAAACCTTTTCTCATTTCCCCAATTTACTTAATTGAACTTTCAAACAAAGAAAATTGGATGAAAATCGATTTGTAAATTGCGGAAATGTTTGCTTGCTAAGTCAAAACATGAAATTTCAATCGTTTTTTTCTCATTCTGAGGCTTATGAGTTATACTGAGAAAATCTATAGTTTTGAGATATCGCAAGAATTTTAATGTCATAATAACAGGTTTTTTTAAAACATACCTAATATACGTTCAAAATATTTCCGAAAACAAATAAAAATTACCGTTAATTTTGTTAATCAACGACTGTCCATACAAAAATGCATTGTTATGCATTGAGAAAGTCTATAGTTTTTGAGATATCGCCAAAATTTTGATGTCATTATAGCGGTTTTTTTTTTAAATTTAAGAAGAATTGTTGTTTGGCCGAAGCCCAATAACAACAATTAATAACTGAAGATGGCCGATTTACTGCAACAATTTAAGAAGAATATATTTATTTTCAGAATATATGTAAAAAATTACATTTTTGATTACAAATTTTAAAAATGTTTACCCAAATTTTTTTATAACGCTGTTATGTAGGACTTTTTCAAAAGTAAAAAAAGAAAGCCAGGTAAATTTATGTCATCATAACAACTACCGTTAAAATAAGTTATTCAAGTTAAATAAAGTTATTTCTTAATATAAAGGGTCCACCAAATAACTTCTTTTTTTTGAAAATTCTATAAAAAAAAACTATTAGATATTTTCTCAAATTTCTTTTTTTATTTGAAAGTACAATCCTTCCGGTTAATAATGCAAAATAACTTCATTCAAATGTCTGCCTCGGCTGGCAATGCAGTAGCCTCCACGATCGGTCCAATTTTTAAGCACATTATCGATTGCGTGCAGCTGTATTTCATAAATGGCTTCACGAATATTGTCCTTTAAAGCGTCAATTGTCTCTGGCTTGTCGGCGTAATACTTATCTTTGAGGGCACCCCACAAATAATAGTCCAACGGTGTCAAATCGCAGCTCCGAGGTGGCCAAACGACATCAGCTCTGCGGCAGATAATGCGATCTTCAAAAAGAGGGCGCAAAACATCGAATGTAGCTTCGGCTGTGTGGCACGTAGCGCCGTCCTGTTGAAACCAAATGTTGCCAATATCCTCTTCTTCAATTTTTGTGAACAAAAATTCGTTCAACATGGCCCGATAACAATCGCCATTGACTGTAACGGCCACTCCTTGCTCATTTTCGAAGAAAAATGACCCAATTATGCCTCTGGACCAAAATCCGCACTAAACAGTGACTCGTTTTGAGTGCAGCGGCTTTTCAATGTATGTGTGTGGGTTTTCTGTGCCTCAAATGCGACAATTTTGCTTGTTTACATACCCGCCAAGATCAAAATTAGCTTCATCTGAAAAGATGATTTTTTTGGCAAAATCGGCATCTTCTGTGAGTCGATCGCAGGCCCACTTAGCGAAGCGAAAACGCATTGGATGGTCAGTTGGCTTCAACTCCTGAACCAATTGGACTTTGTATGGCGTCATACCAAGGTCTTTATGCAAAATTCGTCTCAATGATGTTTCCGAAATGTTCAATTGTTGAGAACGACGGTGAATTGATGTTGATGGTGCTTCACGCACACTTTCTGCCACAGCAGCAATATTCTCGGGTGTACGCACTGCTTTTGGCTTTTCACGCTTTGGTTTATCGATGAGGATGCCAGTTTCTTTCACTTTTTTCACAAGATAACGAACATACGGAGCTGACGGTGCTTCTCTTCTTCCAAAATCCGTACGCAATTTTCGCACACATTCTGCAACATTACCATGATTTTCAAAGTAATGTCGCAATATTTCCCAGCGTTGTTAAAGCGTATACACAACCATATTCGTTCAGCGGAAGGATAAAATTAATTATCTGTCAAATCAGACATGAGCTAAGTGTTACCATTCACGAAATAAGCACTAGTTGAAAAAAAACGTTAGATGGCGGACCCTGTATATACCATTTTTTTCATAATTAAACAAAACGAACAGAATAATTTTTATATTTTGAATTTGTTTTAATACAACTAAATACTTTCATTTTAAGATTTTAAATTTTTGTATGGTATTTAATATTTTTATCGCAGGCGAAGCAGCGGGTATTTGCTAGTTTTTAATAATTGTGCCTACGCTTGTACAAAATTTCAGTACAGTGAAAAGATATACAGTGTTTTTATTATATTGACACGCCCCTTTGTCGATTAACACCAACTTTATTGACCGTAATTTGTTATAATTGTGCCTACCCCTGCACTAAATATTAGTACCCTATTATCAATTTTATTCAAGATACAATATTTTTCGTCTGCTAGTTTTCAGACTATTCGATACGCGCACACTTACACACAGCAATCACACGGTTTCGTATTTTTTTCTACCTAATCGCACTATCCGCAAGCTGCGTAAAGGAACTTCGTTCCAAAAAAAAAAAATGGCAATGTAGTCCTTCTAGGAGAACATTATGGCAGAGTTTGAAAAAATCAGACACCCATGATTTTTTGTGTTCCGCTGCACGTAAATAGCGTCATATGTGTATATATGTATGTATAGTTGCCGTAAGTACACTCAGTTGCAATTGTATAAATCCACCCCAAATGCTAAAAGTTTTGATATTGCTAACGGTAATTTTGAGTTAATTTTTTTCCACAAAAAATTCTCAATTCTTTGTGAATTGAGAAGAAAAAATTGTATGAGTTATTGTAGAATAACAGTACTTTTACTTCTACTCTTCTATCAAAGTTTGCAGTTGCATTTTTATAAATACAGTAGTTCTTTGAAGATAATTGAAGTTTATAAAAATTATTTCTGTTTTGGAATATAAAGGATGGTGTGTGTGTGTATTTTTTAATATGTCTCGTGCAATCAGATTAATAGATATTGAAGGGGGAAACAGAACTGCTTTAGAATCGGAAGGCATTGGTGTTAGTGGAATTGCTCGAAAATTCGGTCGAAGTCATAAATCAGTAGGCTCCTTCTTACGTAAGCCTGGACGCTATGGATGTGCAAACTGAGGTATCAGAAAAAGAAAGCTGGATGGTCGCGATAAGCGTAAAATAATGAAGACAGCAAGCAACTCAAAAAAGAGCAACTTTCTGCTCTTTGCTCAGTGAATGTGTGCCGACAAAGAGTGTGTGGATAGCTTGAAAACGAGATCCCAATATAAAGAGTGACAAAATGAAGAAGGCTCCGCGGCTTTTTCAAAGGCATATTGATGCCCGCATGCAATTTGCAGAAGATCGTATTGGAATGAATTGGACTTCGGTAAGTTACTTTTATGCCATTGTTATTTTACTGCCCACAAAACTTTCCATTTCAGGTAACTTTTTTCTATGAGAAAAAATTTAATTTGGATGGTCCTGATGGCTTTCATTGGTATCAACACGATTTACATTGAGAACCGCGATATTTCTCTCGCGGTCTCCAATTCATTCCATTACACTCTTCTGCAAATTGCATGCGGGCATCGAAGTGTTTTTAAAAAAAAAAGCACTCATTATAAATATTAGCATTTTGGCACTCTTTATATTAGGAATTCATTTTAGAGCCTTCCACGCTGTTTATCAGCACACATTCACTGATCAAAGAGCAGCAAGTTGCTTAATTATTTTACGCTTATCGCTATCATCCAGCTTTCTGTAAAAAGCTTTAAAGAACGAGATGCAAGCTCTTAAGGAAAGTATTTTATAAACACCCCTCATAACCAAAATTTCTACCCTGCTCCTGGTTTCGGCTGCAAGGACCGTTACCAAATAGTAACGCCAGGCACTACTTAGGTTTTTTCATTAAAACATAATTTATATATATTATTACTAATATGCTTAATTTGTTAAAAATTTATGAAAGAATTTATACTTGTACATGGTTTTTATTATGATATTCAGCAAATCATTTTACGCAGAAGCCAACATCGCACTTATTATAAGTTGTACGACCACTTGTTTTACATAAATCGGCAACACAACGTCTTCTTTTGGGGGTAGGTATCACAAGATGATCTTGCCCGTCGTAGCGAAGTGTAGGATGCTTAGTCTTTGTGATGTCGTTTCTTAGGAAGCGGAGCGCATGTAGTTCATTTCGGTTTTTTACCGTAATGTTTGCAGTAATAAATGGCTATTTGACGTCTTACACGCAGCAATTGTTCTAACAATTGTTTATTTCCGTATAAGTTGTCAACTTCAAGCAAATTGTCTACCGTGACGTAGGTGGGCTTAATAATTGCAAGACAATAAATGACATTTGTTGTATTATTTGACGTTTCCTTTGCTTTTTAAATTTTTCTCTGTTCTTGTTCTTCACTTTCAGAAGAAAATGCCAAAAAATGTCAGCCTACGTCAAATCGTTATTAGTTCAATTGTCTGCCTGATTGTTAAGACAATTGAGCTGACAACTGAGAAAATATGAATGTGTTTTAATTAAAAAATGTGTGAGTGTATTAAAATTGTCATGATAATTTGTCTCGTGAAGACCTAATGTAAGCTTCAGTTGATTTATTTTCACTGCTATGTACCTTAGTAAAGTATTTTTACGTGCACAAATAATTTTTATTTTTTCTCCCTAGTTTATAACAACACAATTTTTTGAGTTTGCCAACATTTTTTTTAAAGGATGTAGTTTATTTGTTGAGCAGAGAATTCTTCTCTTCCTCGTATTCGTATTACCGTTAGTCGAAAATAGTGTGAAATCGAATCGAAATGCAATAGAAAATATTTATATGTGCACAATTGCTGCTTTTGTGTTTTAACTGCTATAACGTAGAAATTACGACATTTTTTCGATAACCTTAGTAAGAAAGCCCATAAACATAGCGGTAATACATTTTTAGAACAAAATATGAGCACATTTTAGAGCTATTTTATTTTTCAAATAAAAATGCCAAGTGGAACCACTTTATCTGAAGAAAATCGTTGAAATATAAAACGCTTAAATAAAGCCGTTATAAAAGAAGGTGCTTTAGCTGCTAGGACAAATCGTCATCGGAACAACATAACAAATTTTTTAAAATACCCTGGCAACTATGCTATAATGAAAAGTAATGAAAGAAAATCCGTGATTGACCTAAGGATCTAAGGGTTACTAGAAGCAGAATCCAACAAATTTGGGATGAATATGCCAACGTCAGTTATGAATCGCCCTTCTCTCAACCCAGGCTTCTACCATGACACATTGCGGCCAGTCTAGCATATGCCGAAAATACAATAAGTGATGAGAAAAGGTTCATCCATGACGGTCCCGACGGTTGCCAGAAATACCGGCACAATTTGCGATAGCCACGATTAATTAGGTAGGCGCGTAACCATGGGTGGGAATCATTGACGATTTCAGCCGGTTTCAGATACTTTGAAAGTCTCCACCGTATTTTATTTCGTACAAGTCGAATGCACAAATGTATATTGAGTTCTTAGATGATGTGTTTATTGAGTTTACTTGCTATAAATACCAGGATAACTGGACTTTTCAGCAAGACAACGCACCAACAAATTCTTCCCGAGCCACAAATGACTTACAATAAATCTGAAATATACACGTACTGTAGTGACCTGCTGTTAGTCATAACTTGAATCCTATCAAAAACCTCTGAGGCATTCTTTCGGACCAAGTTTATAAAAACGGGTGCCAGTTCGAGTCGATGCAGCATCTGAAAACAAGTCTTTAAGATCGTTCTATCCTCAGATCGTTGATGTACATCATGCCTTTCAGGCTAAACCAAGTCATATATAAGAAAGGAAGACATATTTTTTTAGAAAATATATATATATTTCTATTTTATTCCATAAAATCAATAAGAATAGGTTTTGGACATATTAATATTTTCTATGAACTTTTTTAATACATTATAATTTTTTTAATAACAACAAGTTTTTAAATAAGCTATATGTTGTTTTACATATAAGTCCTTAACACTATTTAAAAAAAAATTATATATAAATAAATTAAGTTATGTTTGCTTAGAATTGCATTTAAAGTGTTGCACATATAATTATTTTACTGAGGTAGCTGTTAATCGTTTCATACACAAACGTCGAGAAGTTAAATAAAAACGCTGCTCCACAATTTATTCCTAGATATGCAACTAGATAAAGGCTCACATTTTGATCCAAGCGATCAACTTCGTACGCTGTTACAACACATTAGCGTTGAATGTTTATTTTTTCTTTCCGATTTCGAATACCGAAGAGCATTTAATAACAAATAAGCACTGAAAGCTGAAGATGCAATGGAAACAACTGAATTGTCCTACCTATTTTTTAAATATAATCCAACATCAAGCGCGTCGGAAGCGAATTTCATCTGGGGGGCAGTACAAATGGGGGGCAGTACAAATGGGGGGCAGTACAAATGGTTGTGCAAAAAAAGTTCACCAAAATTTCTTCACATGAAACATGAAGAAGAGAGAAAGAAGAGGAAAATATATAATACAAAAATATTATCGTTGTAAAAAAACTGATATTTTGAATAACTTTTCCTTTTAAATTGTTTATCTAGCTAAAAAAGTGCGGGGGCAACTGCCCCCTTTCCCCCGCTTCCGACGCCGATGTCCAACATCCTTCACAGAAACAAAAAGGAAGTACAAAAACCATGTTTTTCTTTTTTTTGTATATCTTTTTTGTCAGCTACTGGGCATGTTTTTGGTACGTGAATTCCACGAATAGTTCCAGTAGCTGTATATCCATGGTTTTTCAAATATTGGACTAGTGGAATACTTGTGAACAAATTGTCGAAGTAAAACGAAAAAAACCTATGTCACGCCGGTCGCACCCATATGGTAACGCTCATTAAGAAAAACATTTGATAACTATATTTATTTGTACATGTTTATAGTATGCACAATTTAAATAGTGCAATTTATTTATATGTATATGTTTCAAAAATCGTTTTTTTAAAACTTAAAATTAGCCCAAAATATAACAACTTACTTTTTCATGTAGTTAATTTTTAACTTTTGCGCAACTTTTTTTTCACTTGCCAAAAACGACCTTGCACTTTCAAACACAACACACAACTGACTTGTTGCTTTGCAAAACAAAAAATATGTATGTTACAAAAAAAATTTTTAGCCGTTATATTTTTGAATAACCGATTGCTACGATACTTTAACTGTTACTTTATTTTGCGTTACCATTGGGTACGCCCGGTATATTGGGGTAAATGTAGGACTCTATAAACAAGTAAATTAGTTAGCCACTTGATGATTTTAATTTTTCTGTAAAAAGTTTCACTTTCACCACACGCACATTTTTTCAATAAAATTATTATGGAGTTCAAATTCAATTTATTTAAATGTATTTATGGGCTCCGTGAAATAAGACCCCAGGAAATAAAGCCCCAAAACAAAAACGAAATAAGGCCCCAAAACAAAAACAAATAAGAAATAATTTGAGTTTTCACTATTCTTTAATTATGCCGAAATAAAGCCCAATATGATGCAATAAGGCCCCAAACTTAAATATGCCAGTTTTTTAAAAGGCTGCGCAAAAATGCACCCCAAAATAAAAGGCCTCAAATCTTAAAACGGAATCAAACCCCAATATTAAGAATGACCCCACAATAAATAAAAACACATTTTAATTGCTAAATAAATTTTATAATAAATTGAGAAATTTTTAGTTGATTTTAAATAACAATAATCGAAAATTTGTAATAACAACCGTATTCAAGTCTGACCCTCAACGAGTGTTGAAATTTTTGGTGGCATATTTTACAATGGAATAAAACCATAATTTAAAAAATGAAATAATGCCACAAAAATTGAAATAACCTCAAAAATGCATGCTTTTAATTCCTATTATAATTTTTTGGTCCTTATTTCATTTTACTCTTTGGGCCTTATTTCATAATGAAATAAAGCCCCATTTTTCAAAAATGAAATAAAGCCCCAAAATAGGAAATAACATCCCAATTATTTGTGTTGTTGATTTTTATAGAAATGTTTGGGGCCTTATTTCATTTGTAGTTTGGGGCCTTATTTCATAGAGCCGTATTTATGTCCTTTACTCAATAAATAATGATCGATTTCAAACAAAAGAAGACGCAACTTTCACTTATTCTACATGTATGCTTTAAAGTTGTTATATAGTTAAAGTCAAATTTATTCCAATGGCGGGCCTGTAGTCAGGGGCGGGGAAAGGGGGGAAATGTCCTCCTCCCTACTACAACCGTTTGGCCCCCCCCTGGCCAAATCAGACAGTGAAAAGCTTTAAATGAATATTTAATATTTATTTTGTTGATATATTTGTTTATTGCTTTAAAATTAGTTTAGTTTAAAATAACAAAAAATATACATATTCACCCTATTCATGACTTGAATATGTATATGAAATTTGTTTAACAAAATTCAAATTTCTACTGGGTCGCCAATATTTGCTACCAAAAAATAAGATTTGAATTTTAATAATATTTTAACGCGCATCCATAGGAACTTTCTAGAAATGAAAAGCACGTTGTGCACCAGTTTGATGCAGATACAAAAAAATATATTATTCATTGAAATGTTTTTAATTTTCAAATTTTTTATGCATGATGAATGTTTATCAATTTTAAAATAAGAAAAAACTGCAAATCTTAATTCTAGCA
This sequence comes from Dichetophora obliterata, assembly GCA_963920525.1. NCBI lineage: Eukaryota > Metazoa > Arthropoda > Insecta > Diptera > Sciomyzidae > Dichetophora > Dichetophora obliterata. The sequence goes on along the minus strand of OY986437.1, from coordinate 181,175,154 downwards.
AAAATTAAAAAAGCAAAAGATTTAAATCAAAACATGCACGTTTGTTCTTAATATATAAATCTGAATAAAAAACTTGAACCAATTTGATGCAAACGACGGATGCGGGTTAATCCAATTTTTTTATTTGTTTTACTTAAAAAATGTCTTATAGCAAATTGCACATTACTAAAAAAAAAGTCTGACCTCACAGAATGCAGAACTTTTTAGATTCTGACCTGAATTTACAGAATGTTGACTTCTTTTGAGCTTAGAAAAGAACGGAAAAAATGCAACATTTTTTTTTTGCATTTGATATTGGCTGCACTGTTGTTTTGAATTCCGATTTATTTACGATTGAGGTTATGTATAGTGCGGTACTGCATGGAATTATTAAGAAATACTCATCGAGCTGTTAAATTTTATTAAAATTAACCACTTTAATCAAAATTGTTTTGGATTCAATTTAAAAAATTTTCAAAATTGGAACATTTTGCTTCTCACAATTGTCATACAATAGCATATAATATTACTTTCAAAATTATTTTTTTTTTGTTTTTTTGTTGGTATTACTAGAGAGCAGAATGCAAAACCGACGAATTTTACAGGTCAGAAAATTCTGCATTTGTTATACTTTTGCAGTCAGAGTTTTCGAGAAAACTCACGATTTATTTTGAGGTCAACATTTTTTTTTAGAAAAGAACGGAAAAAATGCAGAACTTCTGAAGAGGTCAGAAAAAATGTAGAATTTTTTCCAGAAAAGAATGCGCTATTATACATATGTTAGCCCATTTCGCTACTCTTTCTTATATTTCTAGCCACTTTAAATAAATCTTGTATTTTTACCTTCACAAAGTCCTGAATTAATTTTTATATTATTTTTTATGTATTAATCTCATGTATAAAATGATCTACATATCCATGTAAATATTATAAAATTAACTGTTATTTAATAAATATGTGTAATGTATTAATTTCACATATTAAAATAATTGTGTTTTTTATTTAAATGAAAAAACAAAAAATTTCCCCCCAAAATTCATGCCTGCCCTCTCTGTCTTCTTGGTCTGGCTACAGGCCTGTCCAATGGTGAAGAAAAGCTCAATTAATTGTTCTCCAACAGTTTATTTATTAATTTTAACTGTCCATCAACCAGATTAAAGAGTATCACAACATTTTATCTGAAGTTTATTTTCAGAAGATACAAATAATAACAGAGTAATGCACCATTATTGACTAACAAGTTCTTGCAAATTTACTTTAATTTTTTTCACTCGGCCTCAAAATTTCTTGTAGCCTTCATACAGCGGGCACTTGTATTTAAACTGGCAGGATAAACCTGCAACAATATCTTAAGTCAACGAAAAATGTGAATATCCTGAAGGTATCCTTAAATATCAACACTTGATGGAGTTTAAATAGTTCAAACAAAGGCTATATGCGATCCAACCTCAAATATCAACTTTTTTCTCCTGCTGTTGACACAATTTAAAACTTTTCAACTGACATGATGTTTCTTTGCAACTTCCGCCATTACATTGTTGACCAAAAACGTGTGCTCCACTGAAATTCTGGCTGCGTACATTTCCCTTATAAGCAATTAAGTTGCTTGAGAACTTTGGTGTTCGTGACTTGGACCCACCTGTGCTTGCTGAAGCGCAAGTATATGCAGCATTGCGAAATTGCTTACTTTTAATCTGCTGTCTCAAGCAACTATGAGCTCTCGTGAAAGGAAACCTTGCACAGATGAAAACGTATGTGTGTGTGTGTGTGTGTTTATGGGGTGACAATGTTTGTTTTTAATGATAGAAGCATTTGGAAGGCTGTGTTAAAAACCGCAAAATTTTCTTTCATTTCTTACACATTCTAAAGAATCAAATTTTTTAACATTAAATATTTGGGCCTATTCTGTTATGAATTTTCTGTTATGAATTATAAAAGATGCCGACCATAAGGGGTCGTTCATAAACTCCGTTACTGATTTTCCGGTTTTTTTTACCCCCTCCCCCTGCGTTACTTTTCGTAGTGCTTTTCAAAACCCCTCCCCCCCTCCCATAAAGTAACGTGACATATGAAATTAATTCATTCGAATGATTATTTATTTTGACTAGCTCTGATAATTTTCACCAGTATAAGTGACTAGTATGACTTGATACATTAAAGGAACAATTGGAAAAAAATCAATAATTAATATCATCTGTAAAAGCTATTCCATCTGCGATCCAAGATTCGATGCTCTCAATCACTGCGATAGAAGAAGCTGGTAGCTTTGTTGAGGATTCTTCAAAATAGAATTTTTCATCGGATTCTATGTCGACCCATTCAGGTGAATCCTCATTTCTAACGCAAAGAAATTCACCTGGTCTTTGACAGAGTACCCTTAAAGGCTGCACCCGAGCTGCACCAAGTTCTGTGTTTTTGTGTAAATGCTTTCTGAAAATTGATTTATTTAAATAGTATTTTTTATTCCGATTTATTGTAAACGATATAATACAAACTTATGGCAATTTATAGAAGTATTAAAAACGAAATACAAGCCGCAGGTAGGACACAACCTTGAACCGATTTCTTCTTTCTGAGAAGGACAGTACATGTCATACGGTATCTCCTTTGATCAAGAACATTCAGGCCTTAACGTCAAAGCCTGTCGCAAAAGCAAAGACCCAAATTTTTCAGACGTGTGCAAAGCCAAATTTTTCTTCGAAAACAAAAATCTATTACAATTCCGTTAACTTTTGTTATGAAATAGCTGATTGCTGTCTATAAATTAAAGAAAACAACGCAAGTTGAAGGTGTCGCTTTATCGTGTAAATTCAAAATATTTTTGCAAAATTAGCATTAAAGAAGAAGTGTCGTGCATTTGCATTACAAGCTAGCATGTCCGTTTTGATTAAACTGCTGGTTTTAAAACAATGTCGGACTAAGAGGACGACCCAGATCCCATTTACAATAGGTTTGTTTCCGTACTTGATTTAAGTATGCAACTTAAAGTTGCTTGATGCGTTATTTTACAAATTTTTGAAGCTCGAGAGAGAAGAATAACATGCAAAATGGTACTCTCTGCTCTATTACAATCACTTGGAGTTAGTACGGAAACAGACCTAATCATAGCAGAAGCTCAAGTTTCAATAAAAGTCGTGACGGACGCAGTTACAAGTTACAAACGTAAGGAACAACGTGGAGACGAGCACGATGATCGCGATGGTCGTGGTCAAAGAAATGGTGGTGGTGGACGCAATTATGACTTTACCGAACAGCTAGATGTGCGTTCTGATTGTGTATGTATAATTTTATTGGACGCGCAGGATCTAATATTCAGACATGTCTCGAAATTCTGAAGGAAACATTAAAGATTCTACACATCAAAGATCCTACCAAACGACTTTTACAATAGTACAGTAGAATAAATCTAATGGGACCTTTCGTAGTGGGGGTGGTGGACGCCGATATCGTTATTAAGCACCAAAGGTGCAGCAAAGTCTAGAATTCCAGCAAGTAGAATAAATTCTTTCTAGATTTAAGTCAGCTTGATATTTATTATTATTCTTTATGCTGTATTTTTTACACATAGAAATATTAATAATTCTTTATTTAGAAAATCCGATTATAAAAATGATAAATGATTGTACAAAAATAGAATATACTTTCTATATGCAATTTAAAAAAAAAACGACACGGATTAAAGTAATTTTTTTAGTCTTCCAAGCCTTTGTTTCATAAATTAAACGTAACGAATCACAAAACAATCGGATTTAGCTAGTGTTTCATAACAGCTTTCATAGCAGATTTTGTCATACAGAATACCTAATAAAAGATTTTGTAAAAGATTTGTGGACAGTTCGAAAAATCTGCTATGATTTATAGCAGATTCTATAAAAGATTGTCATGCAGAATACGAATTTTGGTCTCATAACAGATTTTTTGACAGCTCAAAAATTTGTATGGAAAATTATAACAGAATAACAGAATTTTTTTATTACAGATTCTGCAGAATAGGCCCAATTGTATGTGTGGTATTAAATATTGTGTTTCACATTTGCAGTGTGGTTAAATATGCCATAAACCCGTTCGTACGAATTCGTGCTATTTTCCAGCTATTTCCTGTTCCCGTACCCAAAAAATCGCAAAAGAGAGCGAAAATAAGTAATCAGTCATAGTCAAATGTTGCTATTTTCTGCTACTTAAATTTGGCGAAGCAGAAATTCGCAGTAGTTCGCAAGCTGCCATGTTTTGACGGCTGATGTCAAATAAGAGTACCAGCCACTAAAACAACACAAAAAGCGCAAGGGAAGCCAATTATTTCTTTTGATCCGACATTTGTCCAATTTTTACAAAAGAAATAAACACATAATATTTACTTTTCTGCAAAAGTAGCAAATTTTTGCAATTTTTCAAGAAAAGAGAGCATTTCTCAGCTTACTCTCTCAAATTTTATAATTTGCTTATTTCTGCTACATAACTACGGAAACAAACCTTAAAGTAAATATCACTTTTGGCAGTGAATATATGTTTTGCAGTGGCTTTAAAACTTTAGAAAACTCAACGATAGACAAGACGTGACCAACCCACTGCTTTAATCGTATATGATTTGATACTTCTTCGAACAAATTCGTAAGAATTTTAATGTTCTCATCGGTTATTTAATTGTTGTTGTTGATCTAAATCAGTGATGTTCCTCGACGCGTCGTCTTTAATTGTCGACATTTTGGTGTCGACAATGCAGAATGTGTCGACAATGTAGACAATGTCGAGAATTGTGTAAGCAATGTCAACAAAATGCAACACTGCGAAAATGCAAGTTCCATTTTGATTATGCTGATTCTTAAAACCTTTTGAAAAGTCGTTTAATTAACACAAAGTAACAAATTTTACAATTAAGCAAAAAAAGCCATGCCCAGAAGGCGTAAAAATAAGGAATACTTCGAACTTGGACTCAATTTAAGTAAATATTACAATAAACATGCAGCCTTTTACATTAATTATCTACACGTCGTTTAAAGCAATTGTCTACACGACATTCTCGACACCGTCGACAATAGTATTGTCGACATCATGTTCTCTACGCCGCACATCACTGGTCTAAATAGCTCACAATTAAAATCATGTAAAAATTCAAAGAATAGATCACAATTAATTATCAAAATCTATGGTAGAGCCAGGCCAAATAAGTTTAATTAATGTCATATTAGTTAAATTGATCGATTTCGGTCAAGGCCATAAATAATTGCACATTTTATTGTGCCAATAGCCAGTTTTCAGTTAAAACACTAGCTTCTAGCGAAGCAAAATTCGTTTCAATTCTATGGTGTACTTCGGCAAACTCGTCGAACTCAAATCAATAGGGAGACAAATAAGAAGCAACTAAAAAAGAAGGCATCCCTGGTAGAGTTAAAGGCTTGATCTAATAATAACTACTGCTTTAATGTCATATAATTAAATGCCCGAGGAGAATATTAAAACTCTTACGAATTAGTTCGTAGAAGTGTCAAATCATATAAGACTTAAACAGTGGGTTGGACACAGCTTACTCACTCAAGACTACTGAAGAGCGAGGTTTAGCAGCCTTCGAAACAGTTCTGACTAGTCTACATTGCGATTGACTCTATACAGAGTTGTGGTTGTTGCCTTCTTCAAACTTACTTGATCTAAATAGAAAATCATGTAAAATCATGTAAAAATTCACAGAATAGACCACAATTAATTATCAACAAATATTAAATTAATTTTTTCGTACTTATCTTGTTTATATGAAAGTGATTCCAAAAACTACGAGCCGCTTGCAAATTCAGCTTTGAACGAGTAGTTGTTTCCATATCGTGGGCAGACAAAATTCGCTCAGTACCCACCATCAAAACCTGCCAAATATGGAATAATGGTTTGGTGGGCTTGCGACTATAAAACCAAATATCAATTGGAAGGATTATGCATGACAGGAGATGGTGGAGAAGAGTGTGAATCAATCAAAGGAAAATATGTTGATAAAACTTGCAAATACTTGTAAAGTAACATTGGACGAATTGCAACATACAATTTCTTCTCTTCATTGGATGATGATAAGTGACTTGCAAGAATTGGTCTCTCGTACCATTTGAACCAATAAAATATATATCCTACCAGAAACGAATAAGAAAGTATCTCGGTCTTTCTGCAGGTGAAGCAAAGAAATCAGAAGCATTTTTGTATTATAATAAAAATAAAAATTGCGTGGATAACGTGAAGCAGATGACGAGCCATTTAACAAAAAAGGGTTCCAACCAATCGACGGACCTATGCTTTCTTCTGCAACATTTTATACGTTATGATATCACATATCATATTTCATTGTTAACGCCTCTCAGCAAAAAAAAATGCTTCCAAAAGAAGCTAAAGAGAAAGTCTTGAATTCCATCCCTTCCACTTTCATAATCAGAAGGCATTCTTTTAGCATATGCATGTCATTGGAAGCAAAGCTTTCTTTAGTCTACTCTATACTCAGGGAAAAATCGCAACGTAAAATTAAATAATATCATGTTTATTTTACGTTGCTCCATTTTTAAGAAATCATCTTTAAATTAACATTGAAATCCTTTAAATCAAATATGAAAACATTTGATTTCCAATAAGAATTGGAAAAACTTCAAAATAATGGTGATCCACTATAGTTATTATACTCTTTAAATTGCATCCACTTCGAAACTAAGTTGAAAAATAACATGGTTTAAATTGAAGTTGTCAGTAGCGGAAACGAAGTAGAAAATATATATTTTAAAGTGGAGGACACTTCAATTTGAAGTTGGATGCATATTTTTGTGTGTATGTGTTCAGCATAATTTCGTTGCAATCGTTTTAATAACAGTTAAGCATACAGTTATGTTTTTTTGAGAGCAACAATTATTTTATGCACGCTGTTTGACTTCATTGAAATAATTTCAATCTACTTAACAAAATTGATGTAGGTGGTCACTGAATGTCGCTCAAGTTTGTGCGTGCAAATAGTAATAGTAAGTAAAAATAAGTGAAGATTAATAAAAATGGAAAATATTCAATATATTATTGACTTTGGCCAAGTTCGTTACTTGGACACAATACTTATCAACAGTGTGGATGTGGTTACAAATTTGGAAGAAGACGATGGGAAATTTGCTAGTGTGCTTAAAGATTTTGAGTTGAAAAGCCTTTTACCAAATGAATAATGGTTAATCTTATGTGAGAAATAAATTTTTATAGCTACATTTTTAAAATCATAATTCTCTCTTATAAATGTTATATATTGAATTATCATATAATTTTTTTTAAAATGTACCACATTTATTCTAATATTTTAATAAAAGAACATTGCTATAAAAACTTATTTTGTTTTATTTATTTGATTTTGTTTCACGGACACTATAACCATTCAATATCAAATATGTTAAGTATTTAATTTAAAGTGGAAATCACTTTGATTCATCAATGCAATCAAAGTATAATATACCTTACTTTAAAGTTATAACGCATTTAAAATAAATACGTTTGTATTCAAACTGAATATGCTTCCTCTTTGAATGAAATGTGAATCTACGTTAAGTTAAAGTAAAATACTTATCATTTTAAGGTGTATAAGACTTTAGTTTCAAGTGGAAACAACATAAAACTGAATATATGTGTTTCCACTTTGAATTGAATATTTTCGTGTTTGGTGCCAAATCGTTCCGAAAAATATTTGAATTGAAGTGGTTAACTTTGATTTACGTTGTTTTTTAGCTCAGTGTATGTAGATGTACTTCTTGGACTTTTTAAATGGAAGATTTCTTTGAGCTCTACAATTAAAGGTGTTTTTTAGGAGAACTTTAAGAAGTCATTCCATGGAATGGCATTGGAAATAAATATTGTTTGGGCTTTGTTGGGGGTTTAAAAAACTCCACGGTAAGGTTACCTTTTTCCTGAACTTCAAATGATTTAATGTCTTCCAGAAGTAATTTATAACAATAACTCTTGAAAGAACTTCTTTATAGGGCTAAGAAGAAGCAGAGCTTGATCTATAGAATGTCTTCTGGAAGCAGTGTCCCTAAGAATGCATGTCACATTTGCATAAAAAATTTTGCTGGGCCGTTTCCAGCTCTCAAGTAAGGCATCTTTTTCATATAAAAAACTGAAAAGTAATCAAAAAGAAATTTTATTTTTTCAAAATTACTTAGAAGTGTCACTTTACTGTGACCCTCTTAAGAAAAAATTTTTTATTTGTACTACTTTTTTCGATGAAAATCAGGCACGGAGACACTGTGAATAAAAAAATTTATGTTCGAGGCATTGTTTCTTAAAGTAAAAATGTGAGAAGTATCTTTGCAGATATATTTTTTTTTTATTTTTGTTAGGTATAGTTTGGTGATTGTTTACGAAAATTATGATGTAAATGCATTTAAGAAAAGGGTAACACAGTGTTTATGTAATCCTTGCAATAGAAAAGATTAAGCAAACTAAAAAATTATTCAAATCCTATGCTCGAGTAGCAATAGGGTTGAATACAATAAAAGATACAGAAAAAAATACCATAACAAATCCATTTTTTCTTATATATAATGCAATTCATTCAGAAAAAACTTTCAAATCTGTAAAATTGTATGTTTAATCCTTGTTATAAATCCCTAATTAAAGTCTTTATTTCGTAAACTAAAATTGCATCCAAGTCCAGCAGTAACAGAAATTACTTCGGTTAATTAGATAGCATAGCATGTTATGGTAAAAATTATGCGACTTTGGTCTAGTAGCCTAGGCTGCCAATGCAGCAACAAATAAGATAATGTACAGAAGTAAATACATCCTCAATATAGTTTACTTTCATTTCCTAGTCATTCTGATAATATTATAGAATGCTAGCCCGTCCCATTGAACAAATGCAACAAAACTGAGATTTCAAAAAGGGAAAACTGTAACTTAGGCTCCTGTCAAGAGCCATGATCACTGCTTTTAGGAGGTCGCGAGAATCCAACAAATAATCTAGAGCTTCTTTATAGGTACATACTGTAGACATATGTGGATCCTTTCAGTTAATAAGAAATGTTTTTCCTCCGGTTCGTTAAATAAGCCCTTTTTAAGTGGAGTTTCCACATGAGATACATATTGTCGTTGAATAGTTACATTATATTGTAATAACAATAATAATAAATTGTGACAGTTGCGACAAACATAATGAAAATAACACTTACTCTTCTCGTCCTTGCCAAGTGTCGATTGAGTACGCTAGGTTAGCCTTTTTAAGAAATTTAGTGGAACTTTACAACTACAAAAATAAACAACCTACTGGTTTTCCTTAACAGCTCTGGACAAAGTTTCATTTAAATCTTCTGGTGTGTTACACACTTAAATTTTCAGATAGTTAGGGATTATTGTATCAAAATCCCAGATCTAATGTTTGCAGATGACCCAAAAATATACCATGTTATTAAATCGGAAGCAGATGTACTTTACTTACAGTCAAAACTGTCATCTCTTGAGCACTGGTGCAATCAAAATAAACTTTATCTTAATGTTAAGAAATGCTGCATAATAACCTTCTCACGAAAAAATTTAATAACAAATGACAGTTACTTTCTCAATAGCATTGAACTTGAAAGAGTCAACCATATTGTTGATCTTGGTGTATTCTTGGACAACAATTTGCGTTTCAACTTACATTATGATAAAATTGTATCTAGGGCCAGCAAACTACCTGGTTTTATAAAACGACGTGCAAAAGAATTCAAAAATGTTTGGGTCACGAAGGCATTATACTGTGCGTTAGTGCGCCTTCTTCTTGAATATGGATGCATTATTTGGAATCCTGCAGGGATATGACTTGCATCTGTTTGGTATTTTTGCAAGCAGACTAAAGCTTGCTTTTTCAATTTCGGATACATACTTGAATTCAAGTACTTGAACTTCAAGTAGGCTCGTGTAGTTCTCTGATGTGAATAAATAAGGAACATTTAGACGATATTGCAGAGGAAACACCTGTTTCATTCTCTGCTTCTCTTTGGAAAGACACTGACTCAGTCGACAAATGTAGCCAGGAATGTTAATTGAGAAAAGTGAATCCCATAGAGGAAGTTTAAGACTGCAGTGATCCTTCACCATTTGCTTCTCATTGTGAAATGGATGCACTAACCAATAAAATATATCAGTGAACAATATTCAAAAAAACTCCAGTTAAAATGACTACTAAAAAAGTCGTGTTAAAAGAACTGCAAATGCAAGAAGAGGTGTGCAATAAAATCAGCGAAGCAGTAGATATAATCAGAAAATATAATGCAGATATTCAAAGCTTCTTTAAAAACTATACTATGACCAGAAAAAGTGCCTATTAAAAGAACAACAACATCACAACCTTGAAATGGAAAAACTAATGGCGTTGTCTTTTCTCGCCAAAAAATTCTGAAAAAACAGAAAAATGTTGACCTATTCTTAATCGAGAAAAGCACATAAAAATGCAACTTATTTTTCAATGTTGTGTTGGCTTCCCTGCTATATCGAGAAACATCAAATAAATTGCAGAAATCTTCCGTGAAATAGCAATGCAACAATTAATTTTTAATAAAACAGTCCACTGATGTGGCTATTTTGTTAATATCAGCCATTTTATGTTTACTTTTTATAAATATTTGGAAAGAAGAAGCTCACTCTTCAATAAAATGTCAATACAATGTTCAATATTTTCTAAACATGTCACTTTTTTGTTTCTTCAGTTGGTAGCATTTTAGGGCAGAATTTTCCATTTTTTCTACTTTTGAGGACAGCATTTTCGAGAAAAAACAAGATTCCATGAATTACTGTTAATTTTTACATATTTTATTTATGGAAACGAATTTGAAGTGATTTATTTCTACAAAAAGCTTTGAAGCTATAAACTGAAGTTCAAACTTCATTTTACCAAAAAAGGAGTTGCCCTTATTAATTTATATATTATATTTGTTAGTTAAAAAAATAAACTATATCTGAATTTTAAACCCTATTTTCTATAAGACTTATTTAATTATATTTATTTATATTATTTTTGTTAGCTTAGAAACGAATGAAACTGAATTTTAGCCATTACTTTACTAAAAACTTATTTGTTTATCCTGCAAAAATTTTAACATGATGTTTGATGTTTCTACTCTACGATCAATAGGTGTTTTACTAAATGTTAAGCTATAAAAAATTTCTGCACTCAAAATTATAAAAAAACCATTTTTCTTTTAAAAGCTGTCAGTGTTTAAGAATTATAGTAAAGTAAATAAGACCAACTATAAAATAAGCTTAAATACTTATTTTTTTTAAGAGAAATTAAAAAGTTAAACAAATCATATAAGATGCTTAATTTTTTAACCTCAAAATTGGCAATTTTTAAGGTAGAAAAAATATGGTATATTAGGGTTTAAGTTCAGTATAAGCAAGTTTATTTGTTTTTTCAATAAAAATAATAAAAAATATTTATGATTTAAATTTAACAAAAATTTGTATGCATATTATAAAAACTATTTTTCACTATATGAGAGCGAACATAAACTGATCAAACCAATGCCAGCTATGAGCGCCCCATCTAAAATTTTTTTCGTGCGAGGTAAATGTCGCTAGTGCTACGCGTTCACGAGATTTAAACCAAACAAGAAATCACCTGGCCGCGAGTGACCCCACGTTACAGGAGGTTAATTAAATTAAATTTCCAATAAAATAAACTTCAAATATAAATTATTAAATTACATAGTATTACAAATTTCTGTACGAATGTGTTGACTAGCACTGAAATAGCTAGAATTTTCAACGGTAGCTGCATTATTTACAAAAAAATCGACCTCAAGTGGTTCTGGAAGAATTTCACTTAAAACGGCGAAATTTTTGTGATGGATACAAATATTGTGTAACACTGTGCACATATTAATCATTTTTATTGCTTTTGCAGGTGCGTAGTACTGCTCTCTGGCACCCAAAAGACATCTGCATCTATTTTTTAAGACGCTGATGGTTCTAATAATGATATTTCGGCATCAAGAGTGCGTTAACATTGAACTAAGCTTCTCTTGAACCGATTGCAGTTGTTTTCAAAGGAGTTAAAAGCCATAACTCGAGAGGATATCCATCATCACCTATAAAATGTATACATAAAAGTGATTTTTTTACCCATTTTTCAGTAAATACCAAGGATCCTCCAAATAATCGCGTTCCATATGAGCTCGTAGTTCGCTCAAATTCCAAATGAAGGAATCATGACACGCTCCAAGATGTGTAGCATCTATATAGTGGATTCTTAGTTCACTGTCACACACCTGTTGAATCATTCTTTTATAAGAAAATTTTATAAAATGTATACTTAGAAGATGTGATTTGCACGTGAGTCCCCACAACACCAGGTATTCTATGCTTTCCATAAAAATCTTGACCAATTTTTAGTCTTTCCTTCTTTTCTGGCCAAGTTATCCATTATGGGCAAAGTATTCGCTCGAAAATTCCCAAAACTTCGGACAGTACCCCACTGAACGACTATTGCGCCAAGCTCACTTCGTGGTTTTTACAAACTCCTTTTTGGTATCCACCCTCAGCGAAAAACCGTAACATATTAGGTTTGTAACATACATATCGCTCATTTGCTCGAATAACGTCATGACTCAAAAAAATATTTTTCATATTGTAAATAATTTCATGTTATTATTTTGAATATTCTCCGCACTGGAAGTGAAAATGCCTCTATCTCTTCATACAAGGTCAATTGAAAATTTTAAATGCGTTTTATGCAAAATGACTTTTTTTAAGTTATGACGTTATTCGAGCAAATGAGCGATATGTCTTAAAGTCTTTAACATAGATTTATTATTTTATTAACATGTAGTTTCACTTTTAGTTTTTATATGGTATATTTATTAACAAATTTGATAACATTTTGTACAAGTTTCATGAACGTCAAAATAAACAATTTAATAGCTTATATTTATATATCTGTGCTGACAAGGAATAACCGCTAAAGTCGAGTTAAGTCAAAGTTGAGCTAATGATGCAGATGTGTTCCACGCATATAGTTCCGTACACACACAAAATCGAGAGATTATAGCATGATTCCAGCCAAAATTATCGCACAAAAAGCAAACTGCCTTTCATAGAACTTATATGGAGATCGAAAACTTAAAAGCAAAAATTCTCGAAGCATTGAAATTACACTTAGCTGTTATTCCTTGTCGACACAGATATCTATGTACTGTATACTATTTGTCACAAGCCTTTGTTTGAAGCGTTCGTTTTCAAGAACGATATTGCTACAATCAAATTTTTTTATTAAAGCTTTGGTGTGCAATATTCATTAAACAAACTTCTTAAACAAACTTCATAAGGACAACTGACTTTCAGTCGGACCTTAAACAAACTTCAGTCGGCCAACTCATTTTAAGTCATATCAGCGTTGAATTGTTGTAAACGAATCCAGTGTTCCTTTGTGAAAAAATGCAGAAAAAGTTCAGAAAAGTAGTGTCAATTTTGTTAAAAAAGTACGGAAATAGTAATGCATAGTAATGTAAAAGAGAACAGCGGACCAAATGAAAAAATGGACCATTTTTATTCCAATTGTGAAACCGTGCTCTTGACCAAAAATTAAAACCGAAAATGATATTTTTGTTCGACCAAAAAAATATTAATGATTTTTATTTAAGATTTAAAAGATAAAATCAGATTTCTATTTTTATATCTGAGCAAAAACTGGAAAATCATAAAATAATGATTAATGCTTAATTGCTATGATAAAAGTCCCTGACACAAATACCTTGTCAAAAAGTTGAAAAATAAGTGGAATAAAACAAGCCTCAACAAACAAAGGTTTACTCAGTCGCCACACATATTCCCCTTTTTAAAACTTAATTAATACATTTTTGTAGAACTTTCTGAGGTTGAAATTTTTATCCAGAAATACCCAACATTTGTAATAAAAAATTTAATGATCGAAAGAAAGAGCTCAAGAACTCTGATGTAAAATCTTTGATTCATAGACTGTATATTTTAATTTAAATACAATTATAATAAATAAATATATAATGAATTGAAAGGATTTAGTCAAACTATTGAAAAAAGGTCCGTTTTGACTATTAAACTCTAGATGATGGCAAAAAGAACACCATTTTTAAATCTGCATGCAAAAATCAGCATGAAAAATGTGCAAGTAAATATGAAACTCCTGACTGAATCTCTTCAAGCCGTTGAACTGAATATTTTAGCTGCTATCAAATTTATTTCTTGTACCTTTAAATCATAAGAAAAAATAAATTCGAACTCTGAAGGTACGGATAACCTAATTAGTAGAGCTGTCGCATTATTAAAATCTTTTAATGTTGATGCTGAAAAGGAATTCTCAATTCGCCATCGCCGTCGTCTTGCGCCGAATCGTTTGGATAATAACAATGCCAACGCGGCTTATTTTTCGATGAACTGTTATAGAAGAGAATTTAAACTTGTATTAGATAAGATAACCTCACTGATGCGAGATAAATAAGGCAGTTGCTTAGAAACAATAAAGCCTCTGTATGAAATCTTTAATCCAATTCTATCTTCTACTAACTTGACCCAAAAGTGAATTCTAGAATCAATAAAATTGTAAATAAAAAATTGTTTATTGGATTCACTTCAATTGAAAGCGGAATTTGAAGTATTCTATGATCTATGTGAAGGCGTAGAAACTCTATCGGGTACAGCTAATGTTTCAGAATGCAATAAAAAATCTCTTCCTGCAGTCAACAAAATGCAGTCAGGAAATGAGAGAATGTTCAGTAAATTAAAATTAGTTAAAAACCATTTAAGAACCATGCAAAGTGTCTCACGTCTTAATGACTTATTAATACTTTCATCGGGAAAGGACATAGTTGATCTCATTAACTTAGATAATATTCCGCAGCAATCGGCTACCTTAAGAAAAGAAGAATTAATATTTAAATGTTATACTTAAAAATTATGTTTGTATTTTTTATTTAAATCATTATTTTTTTTAATTAATAAAATTAAAAGAAAAAATGCACAAGAAATTGAAAGCCCTGTTGAGTATTAAAAACACATAAACTATGAATTTTTAAAACAAAAACGAAAATAAATTTTTAAATGCTGATAAGATAATGCTGAAATACTTTTATTTTATTTTCTTTGTAAGAGGGCACGATATAAAAACTGCGTTTAAGGGATCTTCTTCACTTAAAAAGTATCGAAAGATTGATAAGTGTTACTATATGTGGGTTAAAAATTGCAGGATTTCTTAAAACGGTACCAAAGATTAACGAAAAAGACCGTTTGAGCTGAAATTGTTTTGCATTATATATTATTGTAAAATCTTTAAGATTATTACCTACAACCATTAATTAAACCTAAAACTCGAACTCTTAGAGCGTTAGAAGTAAAAAATAGGGTAATTTTTCAATTTTTGTTTTGAAAATGACGCCAAAAACAGGTATGAGGCTTAGTTGGCTGATTAAACGTAATCGTATAGGTTCAAGTATTATCGTTTAGATGAACTAAAAAGATTTTCAGTTACCTGTTGTAAAAGCTGAGAAATCGTTGCCACTTTTTTTGATTCGAAAAATGATGTCCATATTGCGAAAAGCTTAAGAGAGCAGATTAAAGGCCAAACAAAAAAAAAAAAAAATCAAAACATACTTAGTATATGTATTTTGATGTACACAAGTTTTTTTTTTATCATTAAAAAAAGTTTTTAGTTAAAGTAATTACGAAGTGCTTTTCTAAGCCGTTCAAATGAAAAAGACCCCTTAAGATTTATTTATATCGATCGAACGGAAAAGTAACTTTATATAATTCAACTATGTTGTATTTAAAAAAATGTCGGGACTTGAGGGTATCCAGTCGGCCGAAAAACATTGATATCCCCCAATCAAAATATCCTCGATACGTCCCTGCCAGAACCGGAAAACGTTTCAAGCATTTTGATTCCTGAAAATCGAAAGGGAATCTTTTCTTTAATTGAGTAACACATTGAATAAAAAAAGCTAAGCAATTTTTACTGAATTCGTTTTTCAGTAGAGTATCCGAATTATTTTCTTAAAGAAATGCAGTTATTTGCCTCCCAAGTAAATTTGTTGCAAAGGTAAATAATTTAAGGGAATATTACTATAAAAAGTTACGGTAGGTAGATGTTAAAAATGTTTTTTCGCAAAAATTCTTTTTGTGTATTTTAATAAAATTACTGTACAAAACGTTGATTTTAGGGTAAAAATTCATAATTGCTGTATTTAATTCACTAATTACTGTTTGCCTGTACGGGGCTGAAAATTACTGTAAAGTAAAGTAATTACTGTGCGTGTAACATCAGTGGGCTAATCAGTTTTTTTTTGTTGAGCTGTGCACGAAGAGAAAGAGAAAAATAGAGAGCAACATAGAGTTTATTGAAACCCTTGCAACACAAACGCGTTAAAGTTTCGAAAAAAATACCCCTAAATAAATCTGTAGCACAAATATATTTAAATTTTTTTTTTACAAAAACCGTTTCAGTACTTTTGGAGTAAAGTCGAAACTTGAAATATTCACTTCCATTTTATATAATAGTATAGATATAGATAGAGAAAAATTCTGGTTTTTTCATTTATATTAATTAAACTATTAAAACTTTAAAAACTGTTTTAAAGCATTTCATCTCCTAAATAAAAATTATTTAAAAAATTTTATTTTTTATTTATTTTGAAACTAAAATAAAAAATTTGTTTATTCATATTCATGTTTCTTTTAAGAAATTTCGGTGATTTTTTTTGCACCCCCATTTGTACTGCCCCCCAGATGAAATCAGCTTCCGACGCCCTTGAACCAATTTATATGTGCAATTCCATACTGGCGTTACCTACGATTTGTATGAAGAAATATTAAAAAAATGATTGAAAATGTCAAATTTTTAAAAAGACTTTTTTATATTTGCGTTGTAATTAAGTAGCACTATATTAAGTAAAAACAATGATAACACAAATATGTTTTGTGTAATAATTTTTCGTATGATATTTTTAGTGATTAATTTGTTGTTCTTGTTAAATTTTATGTTGGTTAAAGTTAAATGCAATTCAAAGTTATGTTAAATATATATATACATATATTTAAATAAAATATAGTTTTTATATTAAAAAAATATAATGCATAATATAAATACATAATTCGAATTTATTATGATATTTCAAAAGAAAATAGAGTTTTCAAAGCACAACGAATGCGCAAACCTGCATAGTAGTAATGCATTTTTTGTAGTTACATACTGGCACGCTACACGCATATGCATTTTCTATCATATTTATATTGCTGAAAATAAACAAAACCAACAACAAACGACAAAAGAAAAGCAACTGATAAGTATTTATTTATGTACATTTTACATACATATAAATAACAACAACAACAACAAAAGCAGCACAAAAACAAGCGACACGATCGCGAACCAAAGAAACAACCACAACGACAAACTCAACAACAACAAACACAACAACAACCATAACAAAAAAAAATAAAATCAACATAAGCAATAGACCATCCCAAAAATTTACATTTTTTTGATAAGCACCCCCTATCTTGTGTCTTTTATTAAAACGAACTTAATTACAAGAAATGAGGCATGTAGGTCAAATTTTGACTCCCGCGTATATCAATAATACTTTCAAATATAACGCAATGAAACAGATTCTTGCAAGCCGTTTTAATATATTAAATTTAGTATTTAAATAAACCTGGAAGAACCTTATCAAGACTAAGATAAAACAATCAAATATTAAAACAAAAAAAAAAATGCATTGGATCCTTGGTAAAAACTCGAAATAAAGTTTGGAAAATAAAGTTTTGCTGTACAAAGTTATATTAAAACCAGTTTGAACCTACGGGATTCAGCTGTGGAGCACATTCTACAACGAGATTCGAGCTTCTACAACGGTATCAGTTGAAAACATTGAGAAAAATTGTTAATGCACCATTGTTTGTTCGAAATGAGCAAATTCATAACGATTTAAACATGCCCTTTGTAAAGTCAGAAATCAAAAGGTTCAGCGAAGGATACATAGACCGACTCTAAAGTCATAGCAACACTTTAGCTATAGCCCTTTTTGACAATACCTCAACAACACGAAGACTGAAACGCTTCCATAAGTTGGATTTGCTTCATCGTTAGATAAAATATGTTTCAATACGAATCTGTAATTATTAAATTTATAAATGTCTTTAAGTAACTAATTTAAGATGTAATATTATCTTGCTTGTATATAGCTACACTCACTGGAGTGTAACTATACTGTTACTTTAATTACTAATACATCTGAATACATTTGCTTATTGTTAATTTCGACAGATAGCAAATAAATTAATTTATATATATATGTATAACAAAAAAGTTCGATAATTTTATATTGGCGGCCCAAGCGCGTCGGAAGCTAATTTCATCTGGGGGGGCAGTACAAATGGTGGTGCAAAAAAAAGTTCACCAAAATTTCTTCAAAGAAACATGAATGTGAATAAACAAATTTTTTATTTTAGTTTAAAATAAAAAAAATATAAAAATATATAAAAAATATTAAAATTTCATTATTTTTAAAAGTTCTTCCAATTCAATATTAGAGATCATTCTTTAAAGGATTTTTCATATGGTAATATGAAAATATAAGAAATAATGGTTGCTTTTATAAAGCAAGACTAGGTATATCTTTACATGGTTTAAATGCAATAAGGTACAAAAAAATATATCAATTTAAATTATTCCAAAATGTTTCTTTCTGTCCTTGCGAGAAACAAACTCTTTCACCACCTCCATCGAATTCAATTCTTCGGTTTTATCTTTGTGAATGTGTATAAGTGCCGCATGAGTGAGTCGTTTCTGTTTCATAGTTGCTCGAAGATACGTTTTAAGTCGTCTTAGTGCACTAAAAGAACGCTCAGATGAAGCTGCTGATGCACAGCTGACAGTCAAAAGCACAGCAATAAGTTTTTCAACTTCATTTAATAGTTTTTTTACAGTAACCGAATTTTTCGCAAATTGGTATACAATGTCACTACAATTTCAAGGTGTTTGGCCAGGCAATTGCTTCAGCAATTTCATCTGCAAAAAAGTCATCTGCATAAAGATCAAGTTTTGTTTTTAGATTTTGTTCAGAAGGCACTTTTCCGTTGAAGGCTTCGATTACAATATTTCCCAACGATTCCAGAGTGTCAAGATCTGTTTAAATGTACAATAAGATTTACAAAGTGCCAGTTTACACTAGCTTCACTCAACCGACTCACCGAATGTTAAATCAAAGTGAGTCGGTTGAGTGAAGCTGGTGTAAACTTGCAAAAATAAAAAAAAGTAAAATATCAACCTGTTTGATCGAATCTAGCCGTTATCTCATTTGAGAGAAGATCTAAAATTTCAAAATAATCTTTTCGTAGCCGATCATATAATGGCAACTGTACTGAAGGAACCGGATTTGATGTTTCTTCAAAGCGTCGAGGTGGATTTTAATCAGCTAATTCACAGTAGGGGCTTTCGCATGGTCCAACACATTGGACCAACATGGCAGATTGTACAACATGTAGTACCATGCGTAAGCTAAAACGATAGTCGATATTTTTGGTTTTTTCTGCCGATTGTACAATATTGTACAACTATGTAAAATTACTGCTCAATTGTTAGGGCATTTAAAAGTTGCTTAGCTATTAGCCGGATGTGTTCTGCTTGAGAGCTTGCAATCAATGATGTTGCTTTAAAAGTTGGATCGTTCAAACGCTCAATCAAATAGTCATATTAGTTTTCCATCTAACTTATCGTACAACATGTCGTCCAATATGGAAAGCCCCTAAGAACATGTCAAATTTTTTCTTACCAGAGTTGCAAAATTAACAAGCATTAAGCTACATACTTAAGGGTGCTTTTAAACTGAAGTGGTGGGTTTGCAGTAGAAACTCTACATTTTGTTCTATCTTTTTGCAAACACAGAGAAAGAAAATGGTTATCCGCAAGCATGCTTATGAAGAAGAGAGAAAGAAGAGGAAAATATATAATACAAAAATATTATTGTTGTAAAAAAAACTGATATTTTAAATAACTTTTGAAGTTTTCCTTTTAAATTGTTTATCTAGCTAAAAAAGTGGGGAGGGGGCAACTGCCCCTCTTGCCCCCGCTTCCGACGCCAATGAGCGGGCCATTTTTTGTAGGCAATTTTATTCATTTGTGGGCGGTAAAATGGAGGTGTGGAAAACTTTTTTCTTCCTAAATCATCTCGTACTTGAAAAAAATCGGCTGCCAAAATTTCTGCTTAATTTATGGCCTTATTTAGTATCCCTAACGAACCATCCAACGAACGATGAATATACGAACGAAGTTGTAAACTAATCAAAATCTGTATACCGACCAAGTCTGTTCGCCCCCTACGTCGAGCTTACATTTGCTGCGTTATTCAAACTGTTATACACAAGCAGTTGTGAAATTAAAAATTGCCAGATGAAAAATTCTAGCAAATTACAGAACTTAGGCAATTTTCTGCAAAGATTTTATAAACTTTTAGCTTCGTTTTTTTGTTGTTGGCAGTGCCTAGTTTCAGTTTGATCATTAGTCATGGGCAAAGTTGTTACTTTTCAGTAACTATTACTGACTGTTACTGTTACTGGAAAATAATAGTTACAAATACCTGTTACTTAAATACCTGTTACTCAAATACTTTCGACTCAAATATCTGTAACTCAAATTACAGGAGTGATTAAAAAAACTGGTGTGATTCAAACAACAGGCGTGATTTATTTACAACTAAAAGTAATATTTTTCACTCAAATTCGAAAACATTACATGGAAAACAAATAAAATCATAAATAAAGAAACATTAAAAAACTATTAAATTGTATTATTAAAATAATTTTACACAAATTAAAATCTGAGATCAATACATTCAATGCATTATATTTAAGAAGGTGCATCCAAAACAGGGTGTTAAAATATTGTGCGTGACTTTTTTAAGATTTTTTTAAAGAAATAAGAATTTGAGCGTAAAATACAATACAGCAGCGACATAAGCAGTGTTTGTACATCTTTATTGTCAATAGGTAGCAGCAGTAATTTTAGAAATCGAGCTTACATGAGCAGTACTACCCTGCTGTATTTTTGTATTTATAGGTAACCAATTAAATTATCTGCGATTTATCCTTACAGAATTTATGATTTTGATTTATAAATAATAATCTTTTCACTTGACTTGACTATAGTCTAGTTCTGCGATCGTGTAGGACTAGCCCGGCTTTTGACAAAAGCCTTTCACAAGGAACTGATGTCGCCATAGCACACAATTTTTCCTTCACTAGCTGACTCAAGTGAGGAAAATTATGGACATTTTTTGACCACCACATCAGCGGATCTTCATTCCTTGACAAAAGTGGATCATCCATATACATATCTCTGAACTTCAACTATTGCACGAGACGAAGCTGTTCCCTTTGGCTTAAATTTAGCTGCTTTTTCGTCGCACAGACTCCAAATCGATGACATTTCTGCGGGGGGCACTGTTTCGATTTCAACAGCCTGAGTTTGCTCCTCAATATATATAATTTTGGAAGCTATCGCATTTATGACCATCTTCTTAACTCGATCCGCTACAGCTTCACTGGAGAATGCAATATTCTTAAAACGTGGATCAAGAAAAGTACAATAACGTAGTGTTGAAATATTTTCCATATTATCTAGCCTTTGAAGAACACCTGCTCTCAAAGAAGTTATTAAAGTTACGATTGTTGAATTTCGATTGACGATCTCAGCTCCAATTTTTGGAATAATATTTTTTAACCCATATACTATAATGATTACAAGAGATGCTGACAAATATTTCTCGCCACTCACTAAGTTAGTTATTGCCTCAAATGGCTTTAAAACATTTATCGGATGCTCAATAGTTAACCATTCATCTGAAGTTAAAACTGGAAGTTCCTTATCAATTAAAGCCACCGTTGCTTTAATTGATAAGCTCTCGTTGTTACGTCAGTCGTATAACTACATTTAACAATGTTTGCCACGATCTCTTTTATTTCAAACAACGTTTTCTCATAAATTGCCAGTACCATTGTCTTCGAAATCTTTTTACGGCAAGGTAAGGGTTCAAAGCATAAACGAACTCCTTAAAACCATCTTCTTCTACAACTTTGAATGGTTGAAAATCTTTTGTAAACAGTCCCATTAGCTTATCATCTAATTGTTGCTTGTGTGACATTTTCATTTTTTTAAAGCAAAAATACATGAAGCGTATCTTGAACTAATTCAAATTTACGTTTTTGGTTTGAAGTTGTTTTGGCTGAACCTGACTTTTTGGTTTCATCGAAATCAATACCTTGGACCTCGGTAGATGTTGCCTCTGCATATGATCTTGCAGCGTCTCTGACATTAGCCTTTTATAAACAAAAACAACGAAAATATTGACTATCGCAATTAAAACACTGATTGCATACCAGGCTGGCACTTATTTGTACTGGTATGCACTTATTTGTAAATAATATATAATAACTTCCCGCCTCAATATTTCTTCTTTAGGTCTAAGCACACCACTCCTCTTTAAAACTTGTGACTAATCTCCTATTAATTACTTAGTGCCACCCTGTTGTATATGTAGACTTTTCAACTACAAGCTATCAAAATAAAGACAAAAAGAAATCTAAACTTGCAGTGGAGATAGCACTCTGAAGCATTCTTAAAAATGACGGTATTCCGCCAATTTGTACACAATTTTTCGTCGATTACATTTACCCATATACCACTAAGAGATTTAAAAATCTCATACGATATCTTACCGAAGAATTCTGTGAGGAGCTTCTTGGCATGCTGGCCATGTTATTAGTTATTCGTACTGTTGGATGTTATCTCTCTACATGTTTCCTTAAATTATTAATCGAAGCTTTGTAAGACAGCTTTGTTTTGCAAATATTGCATTTAGCAAAGCTGTCATCCTCTGGTGTGAAGTGTTCCCAAATCGGACTGCTTTTCCTTGTTATTAGGGAACTCTTACTCTAAATTACAAAATTTGTATTATCATTGGTCTACATATTAAAAAAAAAATAATATTTACCTGATTCTATATAAAATTCGTTAACAAATAAACCAATGAAAATCCAAAATCAGTTTAAAATAAAGAATGGCTTTAAATAATATATAAACGTTCACACAAAAGAAACATGTAAATGAAATAGAACAGCGGTAACAGCAATCAAATATTTGAAATAAAAATACTTGCTACTTTGATTTGTAACAATCGTAAATAACAGTAACAGTCGCGGTCTAAATAACAAAGCTGTTACTTTGATTAATATTTTTGTGTGAAAAAAAATAACAGTCACTGTTACTTTAACATTTCTGTAACAGGCTGTTCCTGTTATTTTTGAATAACAATGAAAAAATACCTGTTATAGAAATATCGACTCATCTCTATTGATCATATAAAGCAGCTGTTTTTGTTTACATTGAATAAAAGTATTTTGAGCAAATCGGCCGATTTCTTTAGTTTTCATTGTCATTTGTTATCATTGATTTATAGTGTTGTGCTTTTAATCAAAATAGTGAATTAACTGAAATGTATGCAGCTATTGCAGTGTTTTATTTCGAGGAGACTGATAGAAACGAAATAAGGGAGCACAGAAGTAGGTTGCGAGATTGCACGAATGTTTTGGAGTAACCAGAAACTGAGTAAGTTATGAATTTATTTTATAACACAACGAACTGTGTGCTTGTTGTTTCTTTTATCGCTGAAACTTAACTCATTGCACTTTTTTCATAATGTTTATGTATTTGAGTTAATATATACCTTTTTTAATAGAATTATCCATTTTTCTAAAAATGTTCTTTGGCAAAAAAAAACACAACGGTAACTTAAAAGTGTTCGTTAGATTTTGACGTCTCGCTTCGTAGTTTTATTAATCGTCAGGGATACAGATTGCAAGAAGTTAATGTGTTACGGCATCGTTCGCCAGATGATCAGCTGTTATCGTTGTTTGATTCTGTTCGAGCTACAGAATTCAAACACACGAACGCTCAGTGTTTTGTACGAAACGATTGATCGGATAGAGATACAGAATAATGCCATTAGTGTATACCTGCACACTTTGCCACACTCCACGCTTATTCCCTGAAAAATGGGCGTAAACATAGTTCGACCACGCTTATTTTTACTACAGTTGCCGAAAGTAACCATACAAACTAAATTATCCAATTTCAGTCTTATACGACCAAAACCGTCTGAAATGGGCGGGGAATCCCATTTTTAATACAGTTGCCGATAATAACCATACAAACACAAATACCAAATTTTGGTCTTATGCAACTAAAACCGTCTGAAATATATAGTTTTTATTGATTTGTGGGCGGTGAAAGGGGGTGTGGCCGTTTTTATATGAACTATCTCATACTCGGAAACAATATACTGCCAAAATTTAAGATCAATCAGATATTCTGTTGTTGACTTATGGAACTTATATTTGTTCCTTTATATTTGGAACAACATACAGGGTGCTCCACGAAAATAAAGTAAATAAATTTTTCCCATGTGATCATGCAATGGCCTAATAAGGAGCTACTGAACCAGCTTGTGTATAACTTTTTTCATACGAATATATGAATATTTTCTTCTTACATTTTGTTATTTTGTGACTTTATTAAAGAAGTGACAAGACCCAAAATAGATATTCATTTCATTCGTACTCTGATATTTTGGCATATATTTTTTTTCTTTGTACGATGATAATTAAAGGCTGTAGGTTTACCCCAAAGTGTCAACTAAAATCCTTAAATGTGCTTGAAAAAATTTGTTAAAATGACGCCCATACAAACCGCGATGTAAGACGTAACACAGTGTCGTGTTTTCACATAAAAGGCGGCCAAAATTAGAAGGAGTTATCGTAGAAGAATGAAAATTGGTACACATTACTATTATAAGTAGGAAAGGAAAAAAACGAAATCGGCTCGAAGACTCGCCCACCTCCCATATATCCTGAAATGAAAAAAACTTATCTTTTCCAAAATTGTTGTTGGAATTGAACCAAAGTTGGCTCGACTTGTCCTTGATGTATTTTTGATAAGTATATTTAATTTCATTTAATTATCTTACAAAACACGTCTACATCCCATATGTCCCTGATACCAAATAAGAAAATCATTTTCTCTATATATTATAAATATATTTTTTTTTTTCATTTGCCAATTACTATTATTATATTTAATAAGAGAGAGGAAACAGATATTTTTCAAATTCATTATTGTTCATTAACAAAATATTAAGAAAATGATTAAATAAATAAAACTAAATAATTTTTCGCATCACTCGATTCGTACTGACTTAAAAAATTTTCTGCTACTATAGTTTCAGAACATTTCTCAGTATTGGATTAACTTTGGATAAGAAATTGTTTTATTTCATTATAATTCTTAGCCTTCTTATTATTTGCTTTTCTATGAATAGTAATATTTGGTTCAGACTGCAAAATCAATCTTTCAATTAAATCTTTATTGGCTAACTCGCGACTATATTTTCTGGTATGATTTAATCGGGTCTTTCTAAAAACTTTATGAGTTGCTTCTAAAGCTTCCTCTGACAGCATTCCAACAGCTATTTTTGAATGTTTTATGGCTTCTACACCATGAACAAGAATTTTATGAACTGTGGCTGCCATATAATACCAAGCGTAATTTTCAATGTACAAATACCATGTATCTCTTAGAAGCTGATCAAAATTGTTGACATTGATTTCGTCACCACTAGAAAGTGTTTTCAAAATATATGAAAAATTTCGAATAAGGGTGGGATCAACTTCGGTTATTTTAAAAGACATTTCAATATTGTTAAAAAATCGTCTTGCTGTGTTACCATCATTCGATGTTCCATAACCAGTCTTAACTTTATCCACCAATAGTCCCATTTGAATAGAGCCTGAATTTTATATTTTCTTTTACTAACAATATTTTTATCGTCTGGTTTACAAACTTTCCAAATTCGAAGTGGTAGTCTATATGATATGTGAAGGACACATTCAAAAAACTTAATCCAAGCATGTAAGATTGATAATCCATATTTATAAAACTCCTCGCTTTTTACGTTTCGAAATGAACATTTAAGCTAGTGTCACCTGATATATATGTGTATGTTTCCAATCTGTCTATTTCTGTTTGAATGCTGTCTTTTACAGATTTGACCAAGGATGGATTTTCTTTTTGTAAATAAAACCGAATTGGTCGACAATGTTTAGTGGAAGAATGTTTAATTATTTCATACTACTGCTTCACTACCCCAGTTCAAAAATCTTAACGGCACAAATGAGACAATAAAAAGAAACTCATCGTTGGAATCCGGGTCATTAAATTTCTGTTTGTAATTGCTATGCCTTGAACTTCCATCAAACCCCCATTTAATATCGCAAATAAGGTCATCTTTTGATTTGATGTTATATAAATCTAAATAACTTTTCGCAGTCATATTCAAAAAGTTTAGCAATTGCATTTCTACAGACGTTTCTGAAACTAAAACTGAGTCTGGAATATATTTTTTCTCGCATTTTGCAAGGCATAGTATGACGGAAAGCATTGTTTGTGAGCAGACTTGACTATTGTTCTCATAAGTTGGTATTACCTGAAAGACAAATCTGTATCTAAAAAAATTGCCAAAGCTTTATCTACCGGTATAGATGTTTGAGTTGCTGGGTCGGAAATTCTCTTAACAGCCTTTTGCAGTAAGTTTGGATTTGTATTTGAAACAACTTTATCTACTTTTCGCCTTTTGGTGCGATTCGAGCAATCATCAAAGTCTGTCGAAGGTCTTCCTCTACGGCTGGTACTTGGTTTCTAAAATACCACAATCATTTAGAAACATAGAAATTATGTTCCATATAATGTACTTCAAACCTGTCAAACCTCTCTCTCATGTAGTGACACCTTTGCCAATTAGTTTTTATTTTTAATAATATAAATTGAATTTCTTTAATCATCTTCTCATTTAGTTTTCTCTTTAACTCTTCTTCTAAATACGCAATTACTTCTCCCTGGGCAGCACTTGGAGTACGATTCCTAAGCCAAATATTAAAAAATTATCGAATTTTCACCTGCCTCGACACTGAAAATTTAAAGAATAAATGAAAGGGGGAAGAAGGGGAACGAGAAACTTACTTTTTAAACTCTACACACTTACCCAAATATTATATCAAAATATTAAAAAAGTGTTTTCTTATGTTTCTTTTTTACACTCCACTGAACTTGAATGTTTTTAACAACTTCGATTTTCGCTTTTTGTTTACATTCGGTATAACGGCAAACCACATATGACCCAACAAACGAGCCAAAAAAGCGAGTTGCCATATCATTATATTCTAACAAATCCAATCCTAAATTATGCTGTTTTACAGATAGTTTTTATTTTAACTTACCGAATTAAATTTGCGTAATTTTTATCATTGTTATATATCGATATTTTCTTTACTATATTAACTTTGAATACTCATAACTTTATGCAAATATAACATTTTTTAAAAATTCTTTTTGATTTCACATAAATGAAGTGTTGTTTCTACAACGACATCAACCTTTTTTAAAGAATAGTACAGTGACAATTTTCATTTTTGGCCGCCCTCACGACACTGCGTAATTCTAAGTCAAAATAACTGTTGCAACTGCAACATCATAATATCAAAGGTGTGCTCACAATCATCATCCCTTGCAAAACGCATTTACTACAATGAAACAAGATCGTGAACTGCCCTAGTGTACTTTTATATTTTCTAATTTAATTTCAGAAATGTTTTGTTTGTTTATGCTGCTCATACAATTCACAAAAGCCAGCAAAAAAGTGTTTCCAAGAGAAAGTAAAGTGGAAGGGAAAGTTTTAAATTCCATCCCTTCCACTTTCATACCCAGAAGGCATTCTTTTAACATTTGCATGTCATTGGGAGGAATGCTTTCCTAAGTCTTCTCTAGAAATGCTTCCAGAATTTTTTCAATGGAAGATTTTTTGAGCCTTTAAATGAAAGGATTCTAGAAGGTGTTTTTGAGGAGAACTTTAAGAAGACATTCCATGGAATGAAATGGTTTTTATGGTTAGGGGGCTTAAAAAATCCCTCGGAAAATATCCTTTTTTCCCGATTTTCTCGCGATTTTAGTGTTGGAAATGACAAGTTTTTGGGTTTTTTGGGGGTTTAAAAATATCCACGTAAAACATCCCTTTTCCCATGAGTTTAAGAGCGGCAGGTCAAATTGAGGCATCAAATTTAATAGAAAAAATAGCGACTGCAACACCATCGAAAATGTTAAGTTGAAAAAAAATTTAGAAAAATCAGAGGAATTCAGAATGCTCAGATTTTCACGGCATTTTGGTGTTTGAAGTAGAAGGTGGTTAAGTTTTATTGGGGGTTTGAAAAATCCAAAGAAAAATGGAAAAATATATGAAAAAAATAATTGAAATTAAAACCTATTTTTTAATGTCTTTGAGAAGTGGTTTATGAGAATGCTTCTTAAAAGCACTTCTTGATAAGACTTAGAAGAAGCACAATTGGATCTATAGAATGTCTTCTGGAAGCAGTGTCCCTAAGAATGCATGCCACATTTGTAACAAAAATTTTGCTGGGACTGAACAGCTGATGTTAAGCGAACTGTAATTCCGGTGAAACTCACAATAAGACTTAATGTTTTCGGGCGAACAGATTTTTGCTAGTCAAAATATTTTTCGGACGAAACTCATGGGCTCATAGGGGTGATTAAATTTCTTTATTTTACTAGCGTTATAAAGCAATTTGTACATGCATAAAAGTGAGGGTGGAATGCATAAAAAGTCAGGATTTGCTCCGACTTGATTTTTCAAGTAAAAAATTCATAAACTCTCTTAGTTTTCCTTAAAAAATCGAGTCGAAGCAAATGCTAACTTTTTATGCATTCCACACATTGTCATAACCATAGCTTTTTTTAAGTAAAAACTTCGTTAGGCGCGTTGAACGATTTTGGTAGAGGGTAAATCTTTGGTTTGCGTCATCGTCTTTTTCCGAGTAACTCTCGTCATCAATACAGACAGCAAAGATAACAAGGTAGGAAACTTAGAAAACATAACCTCAAAAAATGTTTGCATATGTTTGTACATAAAGAACTCAACCCTGATCGTTACTCTTGTTCTTAATTGGCCGCAAGCTCACAAAGAAATCACTTGGCAACTCATGAAATTAATGCATATAATATGTTTGTTAGTATATAAATGCATAAGTTAGGTTGCAATAAGATGTTTGCAACCAAAACTTATTATTAATTCGCTTTATATTGGTCTATATTTGCTTTCAAAGTTTGGCAATTTATTCAGTTTTTGTATTTGTCAACATTTTTGAAAAATTTGCTTTTACTCAAACCCCCGCTATTCATGGTGAGATTTAAAAATGGAACGATCTTCTTCTTTTTCTTCTTTTTTCTGCTGGAACTTCGATGGCAAACAAGAAAAATAATGTTTGGATTGAGTGTTTTAACATTTTAATATTTAAGTTGTGATAAAGGAATATGTTGAACATTCAAATAATTACATGCATGCTCTCATTTTATTATAAAGGGTGTTTTTTATAGAGTGATACAACTTTGAGTTGGCATCACTGCTTTATTTGACCACCCATTTAACAGCTGATAGTTGTTTTTTGTTTAGTTTTGCAAATTGTGGAAATTTTTAATCAAAATAATGTTTTTGTTCGTCAAACTTATCGTGCACTTCGTCCATTTTATGGCGTACATAATCGTCCTTCAGAGCTGCTAATTCGAAGAACAATATATCGTTTTCGGACCACATTAACTGTTACTGATAATGTGCATCCCGTTAGACGCCAAACAGTGCGCACTGAAGAATCTGTAGCCGCTGTACAGAAAAGCATTGAAGATGATCCTAATCAATCTATTCGTCGCCGTTTTCAGCAACTGGGGTTGTGTCCTTCCACTTTTTGGAAGAATTTACGAAAAGATCTTGGCTTTAACATAGGAGCCAATAATTTTTTGTGAATGTAATGGTGTTTCGACAAAAGCTTGTGGATTCTCCTCACTCCAAATATGAAAATTCTGTTTATTTACGTACCCATTCAACCAAAAATGAGCTTCATCGGAAAATAAAATTTTCAATGGAAATTCAAAATCAATATCAAATTGTGCTTCAGCCCATCCGCCGAATTGGCGGCGCATACGATGGTCGTTTGGCTTTAATTCCTGCACAAGTTGAATCTTGAAAGGCTTTAAGCCTGTTAAGCCTGTTGAAGCCTTTCAAGATTCAACTTGTGCAGGAATTAAAGCCAAACGACCATCGTATGCGCCGCCAATTCGGCGGATGGGCTGAAGCACAATTTGATATTGATTTTGAATTTCCATTGAAAATTTTATTTTCCGATGAAACCCATTTTTGGTTGAATGGGTACGTAAATAAACAGAATTTTCATATTTGGAGTGAGGAGAATCCACAAGCTTTTGTCGAAACACCATAACATTCACAAAAAATTATTGGCTCCTATGTCTTCAAAAACGATGATGGTGAGAATGTTACTGTCAATGGTGATCGGTATAGGAACATGATTCAAAGTTTTTTCGTACCTCAATTAGCTGGCATTAATCTTGCTGATATGTGGTTCCAACAGGACGGAGCCACATGCCACTCAGCGGACTTTACAATTGATTTACTCAAGAAAACTTTTGACAAAAAAATGATTTCACGAAATGGCCCAATTTATTGGCCCCCAAGATCGTGTGATTTAACCCCATTGGACTATTTTCTTTGAGGTTATGTAAAGTAACCTCACTTGTTGTATTTGTCAGTGGCTTTTTATTTTCACCACTGCTGCATTCTATTTTCAGAGTTGTCAACTATCATTGTTTTATTAATAAATTTTTTCATAAACAACAGGTTTTTTGAAGTGAAAACTTCTTTAGGTGCGTTGAATGATTTTGGAAGAATTGAATGTTGCTGTTTTCAATGTATATGTAGAGATGCTGTAGGCTAAAATAAAATAAATGTAAAATTTTTGATATTTGGTTTTTGTTTGACTGGCCCTGAAGTCCCTTTTATTGCCACCACTCATAGTACAACTAGACAAGGTAGTGTTAGGGCTGAATGTGTTCTCTTTCTTAGTGACCATAACTGTCAAACTCAGCCTTTTTGGTATTTTTTCCAAGTTTTGCTTTCATATTGCATTCTCATTGGTTGTAGATTTTGTATGAAATGTCAACTTCGATTTGACAGTTTCGGTCACCGGCTCTCCGCCCTAACACTACCAAAAATTTCTTCCAGAGCTGTAGCTAAAATGAAATAAATTTGCAATTTTTCATATTTTTATTTTTCCACTTAAGATCTTGCTACCAGACAAACAAAAAACATAGCAAGCAATGTGCTGTTTATTTTCAGCAGCCAATTCGTTTCATACCCTTAGTGATACTGCTGTTCTCTGTTCGTCGTTGTAGATTTGCTTGGTAATTGTAGTTGTAAATGTGTTTTATTTCAGCAACAGATCTACATACACATTGAAAGAAAAACAGTAAATATCCTTCATGATTATTTTATGAAAGAACGATTTGTCAGCAGATAAACTTATTGATGGTTGCTTGCTGCATTTGCTGAGCGCCTGGTCGCCAAGATCCAAGAGCGTGTATTTGAGTTTCAGGACCAACATAAAAAATATTCTTTGACTGGTACCATCGTATAATAAGTAATAGGTAGGAGTGACATTTCGTGTTTTGACCATCGAATGTCAAACAAAAGAAAACAAAATAGAGAACGTGTGCCACACACATTGGCGTCACCTGTTGTAAATGAATCATTTCATTGCAAAGGTTTCTCACTCAAATTTAAAAAAACGATTGCCAACTAACGACTCCGCTGAAAGCTGCCAATGTGTGTGACACACACACTTTATATTATTTTCTTTTATTTGAAATTCGATGGTCGCAGCTCGTGAGAAAATAAGTAGTTGTCAAGGCTACCTAATAATAATTTAATCATGAGTGGGACTGCATAGTCCAAAATATTTTGTTTCTTATTTTAGTTACCATAAGCCTATAGTATCTTTTTTAAAAATATAATGCAATGATTAATGACGCAAGCAGTGAAAATAATGTAAATGAAATTCAATGAAATTCATGTAAATACAAATTCTATGTATAAGTATTTTAAGTGTGTATTAATTATTTCAATAAGTTTAATTTGCATTTTTGTTTATGTCTTACTTTGTTTTTTATATTAAAATCCATAATTTAAAATATAATGAAATGGTAAAGACGAAAATAATGTCCATGAATGATGTACGGATGAACCGAATCGGGGGCAGAAATTAAACTACACTTTGCTTGCTATGTTTTCTGTTTTCCTTGTAGCAAGATCTCAAATGCAGGCATTAAAAGAGCCTTCAAGACCCATCAAACAAAATATCATATATAAAAAAAAAATTATATTTTTAGCTACAGCTACATCTACATTGAAAGAAAAAAGTTTAATATCCTTTTTGAGGATTATTTTTCATTCAATAGTGCTCCCTGTATTTTATTTTTATATCAACGATATTCAATTTAAATGTAATAATATAGTTTAGTGTGATTATAAAATAAAAACGCCATCTGAATAAAAAATATTTTGAAAGAAATAATCAAAGTCTGAGGCGGTGAAAATATCAAATTTTTTTCCGATTAGTATGAAAATTCTTATGTAGCAGTAAGGCGGTCCGTGGCAGGGCAAAGTCTTTCAGGGAATATTAATATTTTATATAAAGGTTTCGCTTTGATCGGCAGTCCACTCACTGCTATACATTTTTTATCTTTTACACAAGTGTGGTTTCTTAAATTATAATAATTAAAAAGTTTTAACAGCGAAATAAAAAAGACAATAATTCAGTATACTCGACTAATTCGTTCGATATTTCGATATTAAATCTTTTTATACATATGCCATTTTAAAGTCCTCAATTTTTTGAATGAAAAATTGTTTTCAATTTTGAACTCGTCCTGAAGAGACAATAGTTGCGTTATTAAATGTACATGTACATGAATAACCCAAAATCGGATTTTCGACCATGAATCTAGATTTTGAGTGTGTATGCGATAATTCAAGAATGCAGAAATTTTATGTTTTATCATATCTACGACGTCTACCATGTCTTATGCCAAAAGCATTGTCAGTGTGGAACCCTGTTATTAATTCAACACCATTAAAGGCTATTGAAATCGGACGATGCGTTTAATAGATATAGTGCAATTTTTAGAAAAATAATCGTTTTTTACTTTTTTTCCTGCATCTTCAAAACTCCAAATGGACTGCGGATATTAATTCAGCGCGCGAAAATACATATGGAACCATTTTCGTCTTCTTTAGTTCAAAAGTTAACCCTTATTTGGAAGAGACATTTTTCGCGTGTATAGTTTATGCCATCTTTGAGGCCATTTAAGAGCAGAAAGTACGAGATTTTGTGTTGCTCAATTTTATCTTTACACTAACCGTTTTTATCACTTTACATGACATGATTCAAATTTTTCAAAACATGGCAGATGCATCTTCCTTCGTGTCAACTATACATATTAAGTCTAATAAAAACAAATCGCAAATTTTTTTTACATCAGGAAAATTTTTGATGACAAACAGTTACACACAAATTAATAGCATCCACATCCGTACAAGTCAAGCAATTTTTCAATTTTCGGATGATAATGAATTTCGCTCTTAATCATTATTAACATGATTTAAATAGTTGAGGTTAAGAATCTTTATACCGCATAATTAGCACATGGAATGAGCTGGTAATACCTCAGATTCATCCAATTTATGTTCATTAACTTAGCTCGAGTCAAGCAGAGATTAAAATGTACGACGTTTCCTTCCTTCTACAGCGCCATAATGTTCTAATGATTACTCCTGGGTTGAGT
The DNA here is from genome assembly GCA_963920525.1 of Dichetophora obliterata. NCBI lineage: Eukaryota > Metazoa > Arthropoda > Insecta > Diptera > Sciomyzidae > Dichetophora > Dichetophora obliterata. The sequence goes on along the minus strand of OY986437.1, from coordinate 181,141,376 downwards.
TAGTAGCGTGTAATTGGGCAAAGTTAAGTTTGCGGTTGCAGCCATAAATCTTGTACTTTGGAAAAAGGTTCAAGTTAATCATTATTAAAATCATTTTACGACAACTTTATGTAATAAGACGAGCAAACGCGAATTCAGAATATGTCACAGAGCGACATAACTGGTGTTTTTATTTAAATAATAAGAACATGTTGTTTTAACTACAAAGGTTACTGTGCAGCTTATTCATCTTTAAATTGTTGTTTCTTGAAAAAGCCTTCATGAAAATATAATCGCATAAGAAGCAATAAGTTAATTTTTAAAGCAAGCAAGCTTCAATCATGAAGAATGTCTTATTTCAACATATGTACATTTTTAAAAATGATGACGAAGTGGTTTTTATGGTTATACCAGTATTCCCCAGAAGACTTTGTCCTGCCATATACGAAAATGCCAATAAATGCCAAATATATTCACCATTTTCAGTATAGTTGCCTAAAGAAACCATACACGGAGATCATTATTTTGCCTGAATCAAGCAAATGTTTTGCTTAAAAGCAAATAAGCAAAACTTTGCTCAATGACGGTGTGATTTTAGAAAAGGATTGCTAAATTAAAATCACTCCTCATGTATTTAGGAAAAAGCTAAATTATATTAAAATCAAGTAAATATTTGCTAAGCTGTTATAAAATCAAATAGCACATTTTTACTAAACTTAAGCAAGTATTAGCTAAGTTATTATAAGCTCAAACAACAAATTTTCACTAAGCTCAAGCAAATATATGCCAAGTTATTAAAAACTCAAATAGCAAATTTAGCACACAAACACGAGCAAACGTTTATTCTTAATGAAGAAAATTAGGCGACGATTGGTTAACAACTCGATGGTCGAATGAATAAGTCTATGCACTTACACTCACGCGGCCGAGGTTCCGAGGATTTCCGGATAATGGTCATTTTTCAATTTAATTTAATCTTAATAATTATTTCTCTTCAAAAAAATGCTTGGTTTCAGAAAAACCAATCAAAAATTGCTATTCCAATTTATAATAACTTAGCAAATATTTGCTTGAATTAAGTAGAAATTTGCTTTTGCATTTTATAATAACTTGCAAAATTTTGTTTGAATGTAATCAAAATTTAGCTAAGTTATTAAAATCTAGAACGGCAAATTTTAATTAGTTTTTGCTGAAATCTTCTTTCGCACTTGGTCATCCCATCAAAATTCATTGAATTGTCCCCAGTACGCAACCAATAAAAGTAAAAAAGCATACTTTTATATGAAAAACTCCGATTGAATCAGGTAAAGCAACTCCGAAAATTTCATTGGCAAGTATTCTTCTTGATTTGTTTTAAGGAGGTTTTACACAATTAAAAAAAAGTAATGTTTTATATCAAATAAACCTATTCGTTAATTACTGTTACTTTAATTTTATATAATGTATTGTTATTTTACCACGGAAAATAAAAAAATACTTCGCTTACAAAAATGCATTTAAAGGGTGATTTTTTTGAGGTTATGATTTTCATGCATTAGTATTTGACAGATCACGTGGGATTTCAGACATGGTGTCAAAGAGAAAGATGCTCAGTATGCTTTGACATTTCATCATGAATAGACTTACTAACGAGCAACGCTTGCAAATCATTGAATTTTATTACCAAAATCAGTGTTCGGTTCGAAATGTGTTTCGCGCTTTACGTCCGATTTATGGTCTACATAATCGACCAAGTGAGCAAACAATTAATGCGATTGTGACCAAGTTTCGCACTCAGTTTACTTTATTGGACATTAAACCAACCACACGAATGCGTACAGTGCGTACAGAAGAGAATATTGCGTCTGTTTCTGAGAGTGTTGCTGAAGACCGTGAAATGTCGATTCGTCGCCGTTCGCAGCAATTGGGTTTGTGTTATTCGACCACATGGAAGGTTTTACGCAAAGATCTTGGTGTAAAACCGTATAAAATACAGCTCGTGCAAGAACTGAAGCCGAACGATCTGCCACAACGTCGAATTTTCAGTGAATGGGCCCTAGAAAAGTTGGCAGAAAATCCGCTTTTTTATCGACAAATTTTGTTCAGCGATGAGGCTCATTTCTGGTTGAATGGCTACGTAAATAAGCAAAATTGCCGCATTTGGAGTGAAGAGCAACCAGAAGCCGTTCAAGAACTGGCCATGCATCCCGAAAAATGCACTGTTTGGTGTGGTTTGTACGCTGGTGGAATCATTGGACCGTATTTTTTCAAAGATGCTGTTGGACGCAACGTTACGGTGAATGGCGATCGCTATCGTTCGATGCTAAAAAACTTTTTGTTGCCAAAAATGGAAGAACTGAACTTGGTTGACATGTGGTTTCAACAAGATGGCGCTACATGCCACACAGCTCGCGATTCTATGGCCATTTTGAGGGAAAACTTCGGAGAACAAGTAATCTCAAGAAATGGACCGGTAAGTTGGCCACCAAGATCATGCGATTTGACGCCTTTAGACTATTTTTTGTGGGGCTACGTCAAGTCTAAAGTCTACAGAAATAAGCCAGCAACTATTCCAGCTTTGGAAGACAACATTTCCGAAGAAATTCGGGCTATTCCGGCCGAAATGCTCGAAAAAGTTGCCCAAAATTGGACTTTCCGAATGGACCACCTAAGACGCAGCCGCGGTCAACATTTAAATGAAATTATCTTCAAAAAGTAAATGTCATGGACCAATCTAACGTTTCAAATAAAGAACCGATGAGATTTTGCAAATTTTATGCGTTTTTTTTAAAAAAAAAATTATCAAGCTCTTAAAAGATCACCCTTTACTATGCTTTAATTCACACACTAAATTGAAAGATCACAGGTACACATAGAATGTAAAACATACATAATTTATAAATCTTATTACAAAATAAAGAAACAACAATTCAGTCAATGAGGTAAAAAAAATATTGTTTGGACTTTTTCAAAATAAAGATCATATTTTCCAGACTTTTTTGATACATCGAGAACATGCTTTTACGTTTTAATATTGTTATAAAATTTTGTGCACGTCATAGAATAATTAAAATTACATTGCATAATGCTTTCCAAGGTGGTTATGTTGAGAGAGTTTCTTTCCTTCCTCCATTGCGAGCAGATCAATGATAATATTCGCTTCATTTTCCTTGTGCCCTGAAATAGTGAAAAAATTGTACTTTTTTAAAAAGTTTATTTTCGCTCTTGAAATTTAGTATTTTGTAAAAAAAATAATTCCATTTTTATTCATTTACACGCATTTGCAAAAAATGTTTTTCAGTTTTCAATGATACACTTCTAATTTGTTTTTAAATTCTTTTACCGGGACATTTTTACTATGCACCGCGACACAGGGACACCGATCTAAAAACCTCACATGTCCGGGAAAACCGGGACGTATGGCAAATTCCACAAAAATAGACCAATTAACTTGATTTTTTGATCATAGGCTTAGCTTTTAATAGTGCTTCATTAGTTTGAAATTGGACGAAATCGGGTGACGCGCACCTTCCATATTAATCAGGTCATATTGATGAGACACATTATCAATCAGGAAAACCCTTAATAAATCCCCAAGTTTTTAAAAAAATCACCTTAATATTTTGTATCTAGCCTTTCTTTAGTTTGACTGACAAGTTAGGAAATTAAAATTCAAATAATAACTACCTCCCATATAAAGAACGTCATCAAAATAGTAACCCGGTGGAGTGACATAACGTCCATGGACCTTTTGGCGTTTTCAGATTGGAAAACCTCGCGATTTTTTACACAAATTGCTCAATTTTTATACATTAGTTTAAAGAATTTATAAAACTGATATTTTTCATGAGAAATTCGATATATATATGTCGTGTTCAGTAAAATTGTTCAAAATTAAATTTGAATGGATTTTATATCCGTTTGGACTTGGACATTATGTCCGTTTGCGAAGTAGACATAAGATCCATGGATATTTTGTCCGTGGACGTTATGTCATCCCATATAGTAACCCACTTAGGTAAATACAGTCGAGTGTGGATAAAGTGAACTAATTTTTGCAAGGCTTTTTCATTTTAGTCAGACTTTTCGAGTTTTCGAGATGTTTTTTTTCAAAAATGGATGTTTTGGTTTAAATCTTGAAACTTTTTTTTTACTTTTTAGCTTTTGATTCTTTGAAATGTCAGTTACTAAAACGTTCACTATTTTGGGGGTTCGTTATATCCAGATATGACTGTTTATAAATTCAAAACCAGTTCGATATTTGTAATAAACTCGCATAGTATAGTTTCTTTCAGTTAACTCAGCGTTATTTATTTGGCATTGGTAGTAAACATTTTAAAGTCGACTCTAAGTTTACAGTAATCTTTTTGACAACAAATTCTATAGAAATAATGTCAGAAAAGCTCATACTAAATTTACAGTTGACATTAAAATGTTTATTACTAAGGCCCATTGATTTTATTCTTTTCACGTAATTGCATTACTCTGTGGTATTATTATTCAATGAAAGTATGGTATTTTTATATAAACTTAATCTTTAGGTATAGCTATTCAAAATCTTCTATGAACATCTAAGGAAAACGTGTATATTTAATTGTTTCTTCAATGCTTAATTCGTTTTTATTTATTACAAGCAGGCAACAGCTGACGCGATTTCGCCATGACGTTTTTTTATCAATCTCCTTAAAACAATACATGTGGAACGAAATAAAAAATTTCTTAATTTCTTTAGTTTTGATTTGGAGCGCCGCTCTGCAATTATATGCATCTTACATTTCGCTTTGGTCGAGGATCATCTGTTTTTTTGCGATGTACTAGCCTAGCACCTGAGTATTGAAACTCTCGCGACACTAACGCGTGAAAACAAAACGACTAAGCAGTGCGTGGCAGCTAGGATGATTTCTTAAAAATTTAACACTTTAATTAAATATTATTATTATTAAAATTTCGAAATTACCCCTGAAAAGTGCTGTAGCTAAATGACGCGTTCAGAGCAAAAAGTACTTGTATTTTTATGGAAAGAAAAAAGCCTCTGTAAAAAAGAGAGCAAAAAGGAAACAAACTAGTCGTGTACGACACTTCTAATTTTGTTGCAAGCAACAAAAGGTTGAGAGCAAACATAAAATGCGAGTAGGTTATAGGAGAAGGAGTTGCTCAGCATTAATGTTTGAATTTTGTTTGATGCGATGATGCGAATTGGTAATGGGCGGCGGAGTTGCAGGGTATTTATCTTCGGAGTTCGTGTGACTGTATTAATGTCTTCTTAGCTGGTTGATAGGTAAGGTTAGTTTGAGACGGCAGCCACTATACGTGCTCAAACCACGGCTCACTGAGACCCAGAAATGGTACCGCTGCACACTTGGTCTTCAGTCCGAGTGGAACCATATTGAGCTCTTGATAAAGCTTGTAAGACGTTTGACGCTTGTCCTTGACAAGTCGTCAAGCTCAGAAAAGAAGAATGACTCCAGCTATTTATTCTAGCGAGCGCGGGGCAGGAACATAGAAGGTGGGAGATGGTTTCTTCCTCCTCCTCGTCCCTGCAGCTTCTGCAGAAGTCATATGTGATGACTCCCATCTGGAGGCATGTCTGCCTATTAAGCAGTTCCCTGTGGTAACGGCTACTAGAGTCGCTACCTCTGGTGTTCCCAACGAGAGAAGGGCTCTCGATCGCTTTGGGTCTAGAGTCAGCCAAATAAGCCTTGTCGTTCTGCATGTTGAGAGTTCAGCCCATATTGAGTTGTCTTTAGATGTGGTGTACTCATTGAGCAACATTTTGACAGTTGCCAGGATGCTCGGTGAGTTCCGAAACATTAAAGTCACCGATGTACCTTTCCTAGCAAGCTCATATTTAGCCGATGTCAATAAAGTTTGACATTTCGCCTAATGCAGCACGACATTCTTTGGCTACTTTGGATACTTGCTCCATTGATTTGATCGCTGCTTAGCTGTCCGAGAAAATATATATTTCTCGTTTAGAGATGACATTCTCTGGGAGCCATATTGCAACTTCCTTAATTGCCATAATTTTGGCTTGAAAAACACTACAGTTATCCGGCATCGGATGAGTAGACTCCATACCCTATCTTGTCATTTAATTTTGATCCATCAGAAGTGTAGACATCTTGGTTTCCACGGTGGTTTACAGTAATCAGTCCTTGGTGGAATGAAGTTGAATATGTATAGCATGGATGCGTGTCCTGAACCCAGGTTTTTCCATAATCCATCGATGTTGTTTTCAAAGCCCCGCTGATGCAAATAGATGCCAGTCTTTGGACTTTTTGGAGCTGGTTCGAATATGTGACCCTGTCCAAGGCTTTTTATCATATCGTTGCTCCATATAGAAATATAGGTCTGATGACCCCTGTATACAGCCAGTAAACGATATTGGGAAAAAAACTCCATCTTGTCCCTATAGAATTGTACAGCGCAACTGTCGCTTTATTCGTGCGCTCAGAAATATTAAGTTTCCAGCTAACCTTTCTATCAAGAATAAGTCTTAGATATTTTGCATTTTCCGACAAGGACACTGTAAACCCATTTAGCATGATTGGTGTAAGGGACGAAATTCAATGTTTCCTTGTGAATAGGACCAGTTGTGTTTTGGCCGGATTTACTTCAAGACCACAGGGTTCGGCCATAGCTCGAGTTTGCAAAGAGCTCTTTGCATAACGTCGCGTAGGGTAGTGGGGAATTTGCCTCTGACTGCGATTACTAGGTCATCCGCATATACTGCCACTACACAGCCCTCCCTCTCTAGAGATAGCAGTGCGTTATTAGCATACCACCTTGTGGCGTACTTATTGTCACCGATCTTGCAGCGCTGTACGCACCTAGGTCTGATATAATTACTCTGCAGTTGAGTAGCTTATCTTTTAGAGCAGTAATGATTTTATTCACACCTAACCTACGCAACTCTAGTCATATAGACTGTGACGTGACATTGTTAAATGCTTACTCTATGTCTAGGAAAGCAACTAAAGTTATTTCATCATGCAGGAAGGATCTTTCGATGGTCCCGACCAGTGAGTGTAAAGCCGTTTCCACGAATCTTCCCTTGCAATATGCATGGTGTGATGCCGATAAGAGAGCAGAGTCGATACTGCTGCTAAGGTACAGGTAAGATGGTTGTTTCTTTACATCTTTTTTGGCTTGATTTATTTTTGCTGCAATAGGATTTTTCATTTTTATTTTTTGTGGTTGCATTTCGCCGACCGTCTGAAAAGTCTTAATTTTGTATCTAAAACAAAGGAGTCATAAAACAAAAGCTGCACATTTTTTGTTTCTAATCGATTCATACACACTTTAAAATGGCATTAAAAACTAGTAAATTATTTCATTTCTGTTTAAGCATGAAATTCAAAATCATGAATCCAAAATGTATTGCAGCCACTAAAATATGCAAACAAATTTTAACAGCCAAAATAATAACGAACAAATTTGGTTGAACGCAAATAATAAAGTGAAGTTTAAAACCTTACCATTTTTGAATACAAATAAAAAGAGAAATTTTAAATTTTTATATGGATTTGCAACTAAAAAATCGCCGTTATTTATGAAAATATTGATAACTTTGCCAAAAATTCGCAAAATTCACAAAAATTCAAAAAATATCACATGAATTTTAATATGATATTTTACTCTTTGAAAAGAGAAAAAAAGCCTTAAAGAAAATCGCATAATTCAAAATGTGAAAGTAGTCCAATGTAATATAGTAGGAATAATTTATTTTACTATACTTAAAGCATATACAAGAAATGGTGCGATTAAGTTGAATAACTTGATCATTAGAACAGTTTTTGATAGAAGAGCAACTTTTCGGAAGTGTCTTGTTTGGGTTTTTTTCGAGAATTAAAGAATTTCCAAGGGATAGATAGCTTTAACATCTTCTTTTGCTATTTCATGCAAAAAATTAAAAATACAATAATTGAATTTTGAGAGTTTTAGCGTTTGGAACTTGACCTAATTATATGAAACTTTGAATGACTTTCAATATTGATTACCTTCAAACACAGGAAAGGCCAACAAGACATATTTATTTTTTTCAGATTTCCAAAACAACTATTATTAATTTTTTATATCTAATCCACGTTGTTTACGAATATATTCAACGCAAAAAAAAATTTGAAAATAAAATTTATTACCAGCGTAAAATTTTTTGTCGTCTATAACTGTCGCGATATAACGTAAAAAATTTTAATTGAAAAAAACTGTTACTGTAGTGATATCCCCAGACGTTCCCACACTAAATGCTGACATAGACAATATAACCATTCCCACAGTTAATGCTGTGCATTGCATATTTATGAAATAGCGCATTTATTTATGCGCGTGTGGCTCTCTACGTCTGTGGCTCTCACTACCTCTCTTTTATTTAGAATCTCCATTAGCTTAAGTAGCTCATTGCATGAGCTAAAGACTTAGCTTAAAAAAGATTCATTCAATAAAGATACGCTTAAAGAACATAACGTGTTTTATTTTATTGCCACTAAAATGTTAACGTTATATTGCGAATAAAATATTTTTCAAAATATTGCCAACTTTTTATCTAAAAAAATTCTCCAAAACTCTCTTAATTTATAGGTTTTTCAGAAAAACTCTTGATTGCAGGTCTGCCGTCCATTTTATTCGATATTATATTTTCTCGATATAACTTAAAACGTAATTTTACTTTATATGGAGAAAATGTAGGGGATGATCGTAAAATAAACTTTTTTAAATTTATTTCGTTTGAGTGAGATTATATAGAGCTAGATTAGTTTTTTTGTGGACGTTTCTTATGTATCCCATTAATATTGAAGTATTTCCGGCACTCATTATGTTTTTTTTTGCACAAATTACAATTCGCTTTGTTTTCGCTGTGTTTCTCAAAAAACCTTCAAACCACATTTTTAGGAGCCATATCAGTTTTTTGATCAAACTCACTTCTCTTTACTTTTTTTTCGCAATTGAAAACCTGAGATGGCAGTTCAATGAACTAGAGATGTCAGTTTTCAAAAAACATCGATGCATCGACTTTTTATACATCAAGTGGATAATTTTTGATGCATCTAAGCAAAACATATATTTTCGATACATCCCTATAGCGATTTTGCTAGCCCCTAGGTAGCCGGTACTATTTCCACTTCCATCTACCTTCTTTGCATTCAACTGACGAATTTTACATTATCAAGTCATTGAAGGGGTCAATTGCTACCTGTTACACACAAATACTTCTGTAACTTAACGATTTTGATTTTCACTCTGTCAAAAAAGTACCAGGAATTGACCAATAACACTCAAAATATTTATTATTTGTTTATTTATTTAGAAAACATGTTGGTTAGGGCGTTTAGAAAAATTTAGATTGTATTCTAAGAGGTCTCAAAAGTTGCATAGGGTGGTCAAGATTTCTCAAAAAAAATATTAGGAAAAAATAAGGATGTCTTCCTCTCCAGCAAAGACAAAGTTGTTTTTTAAGAAAACCGTAAAAAATCACGATCTCAAAATGCTTTGATTTTTTTTAGAAAAACTACATAAGTCTAAAAGTAAAAGTACATTAAGACTTCAACTAAAAATATCCTGCCAAACACGATGCCACTCTCTATTTTTACCCACAAGGTCCTGAGTATAGTATCTTCGAATCTAAAGGTACACTCGAGGTAGCACAGAACTTTTGATTGCTATCTGATTGTCTAAATTAAACCGATTTTGATTGTAGTGTTGACGTTTTCCTTAGATTTGATGAATTAATAATTTGCATATGCATTTTCTTGTTTTTGAGAAATGCATACTTGAATGCAATTTTGTAACTTTTTCAAAAAAATTAATACATAAGTTTGTATATCTTGGGCACCAGAAGTGATACCGAAAATAGTTTCCTTAATTTAGATTCTTCAAATATTTCTTAACAACACCCTGTCCAAAAATATCAATTTACAACACTAGGTTAAGACCACGAATGTTTTTTTTCGATTTTTTAAAAAATTTACTTTCCTTAAGAATTTTATTATTTCGTTAAAACACCTCAACTCAGCCTTCACAAAAATGCTATACTAAAATTTTGAGTTTCTGAGCTTGCCATTCGATGGGTCTCAACTAACTTAACAATTACTGTTAAGAAGTGTTTTAATGGAATAATAACCATAAAGGAGATATGAACAAAATTGTTACATTTTCAAAAATTCATGCTTGATGTCATTTATAAATATCAAAATAGGAAAAAAAAAATCGTGGCCTTTTCCTGCTGTTTTAAAAAAATATTTTTAGACAAGGTTTCGTTCAAAACTATTTGCTGAATCCGAATTGAGAAAATTATCTTCGGTAACATTTCTGGTGCCTGAGATATAAATCCTTATATTAATTTTTTTTCAAAAATTTAAAAATTGCCTTCAAGTAAACATTTTTGAAAAACTGGAAAATGCATATGCAAAAAATATGCAAATTATAAGTTCACCAAATTTAAGGAAAACGTTAACACACGTTAACAATGTCACAAACATTTAGACAATCAGATAACAATTAAAAGTTCTGTGCTATCTCGAGTGCACCTTTAGATTCGAATATCCTTCAGACAGGACACTGTGGGTAAAAACCAAGAGTAGCTTCGTGTTTGCCAAAATATTGTCAGTTTAAGTCTATTTTTACTTTTGGTTTAAGACATATGTAGTTTTTCTTACAAAAATTAAAGCATTTTGAGATCGTGATTATTGAATGTTTTTCTCAAAAAACAACTTTGTCCATGCAGGAGAGGATGAGATATTTATTTTTTTCTAAAATTTTTTTTAGGAGATCTTGACCAGCCTGTGCAACTTTTGAGACACCTTTGAATGTGAAATTTGAAAAAATAGTAATTCGATAACCCCTAAAGCTGGTACAATATTTAATTATTTAAAAAATATGAAAACATCATATAAAAGTGGTCCTGATAACAAACCTTCATGTATATTAAAATACTGCTGTGAGAAATTAGTAACTCCAATCTCTTTAATATTAACTTCTTTATTAAAATCCTGATATTTTCCTGCAACTTGGAAACATTAATTTATTATTCTGTTACATAAATCGTGAAATAGGTCTTTAATTGATAACTACCGCGGCATCGCAAAATTAAGCGCTTAGCCTAAACTTTTAGAAGCAATTGTTACACCACGACTATCGCATAGTGTTAAATCTTAAATGTCTTCTTTCCAGCATGGATTTCTTTCTGGAAAATCCACTGCTACTAACCTACTCGAATTTACATAACAAACTATAGAAAATTTTGAAAAAGGTATGCAGACTGATGTTATTTACACGGATTTTAGCAAAGCTTTTGACGTTGTAAATTACAAACTATTAATCTTTAAATTACACCTTGTTGGATTTCCTATACCGTTGGTAAAGTGTATTGAATCTTACTTAAGCAATAGAACACAATCTGTTCTTTTTAAGCTCAAGAAATCACATGAGTTTCCTGTTACTTCAGAAGTACCTCAAGGAAGTCATCTTGGGCCTCTTCTTTTTCTACTTTATATAAACGATTTGCCATCTGTCATAATGCATTCTAGCATCTTAATGTTTGCTGACGAATGATAATGACTGTATTTTTGCAAGCCGACATTGATCATCTTCATAACTGGTGCAAAACGAACCGCATGAACCTCAACATGAAGAAATGCAAGCATGTCTTTATCGCGCAAACCCCCAATTAAATGTACCATCAAAATTTGTGATTATCCATCGGAGTCTCAAGATATTTTCAATGATCTTGGAGTTACAATGGATACTTAACTACGCTTTAATATTCATGTTAATAAAATAGTTAATAGAACTTTAGGATTTATTAAATTAGTTATTTGCAAAATGAACCTCTAATAAGAGCTTGCGGTGATTTTAAGCAGCTGGTGATGTTTGTAAACACATTAATAGAATAATCTAAGTAGACAAATTTAACTAAGCCTGAAATGGATAAATTCTGGTGTATAAACATCTAAATAATCTGAATGGACCTAAACCTGTGGATCTTCAATTGCCATGGGCATTCGCAGGCAGGAAAGGCATAAAGGAATCTAGAATGAACATAAACAAAATCTAACTTATATAATGCTATTTACTCGGATTTTTGACACTAATTTTGCAAACATTATACGCATAGTACACCGGTTGAGACACGCTTTTACACATAAGAAAATCTAATTTATTTTAAAGATCGTGTAAAAATCTTTCTCGTATCATGTCCGAAATATTTAAAAATTTTATTTAACTTTTTATTCATGTAATATATTTCAGTAATTTATTGCTAAAGCAAATATTCTTAATAGTTTAATAAATTCAATAATTTAAGGCCTATATCCAGTGGCGGATTTAGGCATTTTGCCGCCCTATGCCCGACATTAGCGCTCTAACCACTAACATATTAAATGTTTTTCTTACAATAGAACAAAACTATACAAAGAGATTTATACAACATAATAAAAATAAAGAGTTTCATTATATGCTGGTGCGAAATCATTTATTACGTTCTCATAACATAGTTTTTGTAATATATCTGTTTTAATTTTTAATAAGGCATCATAGTTGCCCGTAAATAGTTTTTAATTCGTTTAAATGTAGAAAATGCGCGTTTTCCTGAACAGTTTTTTCCCCTCCTTCTTTCTCTCAATCTTCCTAAAGCTTAGGCATTTTTTGAACGAGAATGAATGGCAAATAACGTCCGCAAGCAAACAGATGTATGTGTTAACTAAAGAAATTTGTTTATAAAAATCAGAAACAAGATTAGCAGTGGAACTAACCCTTTGGACGAAATACAGTCAACTACTACACGCATCATTCTGTCTTTTAGGAAACATCGAACACATGGTACATCGAACAGAGTTACCACCAAGACCATATGGAATTAGTTTTGACACAAGCGCTTTATGCCACACTTGGTCAAACGCTTTTAAAATATCAAGAGCAACAACCTTGTTCCCTCCGAAAAAGTGAGCACATTGGTTCCATTTTTCGGTTAAGAACTCTATAAGGTCACCAGTAGGCCCTACGGAAACGATATTGACGATCGCTGAGCAGTTGGTTGTGCTTTAGATAGTTCATAATGCAAAATTTTATTACGCTTTGAAAAGCACAGAGCATATCGTAATAGGTCGGCAGCTTGGTTCATGGCATCGCCGTTTTTAGGTACTGGCTGCACATTTGCGACCTTCCCTTTCAACAAGATGGAAATACTCCTGTTATGTAAGAGATGTTTGAGAGGTTACGCAAAAGCCGAGCCAGAGAAGAACCACACATTTTAAGCAAAATTGGCGGTATTCCATCAGGACCAAAAGCTTTGTTTATGTTTAGACTTGCAAGAAGCCTTTTAACTACTCTCGTTCGAAGGTAAATTTCAACCCTCAAAAAAGGGCAATGGCTGATTGCTATTCGAGAGAGTGAAACTTTATGCAAACAATCCAGCCAATAGATCCGCTTAATCAGCCGAGTTAGTAAAGATTTGGTCATCTTTTAAAAGAGTTGGAATCGATGACAATGTCTGATTCTTTACTCTTTTAACAAATGTCCAACAAATTTTGCTCACTTCGGTGGGGAGTCTTTTGTTATTAGTATTCTTGTGGAAACACCAATTCTAAATGGCTTCCCTTATTAGACATGACTGCAATCCTTAAAGTCTCATTAAATCATGAGTGATCTTTTGGTTTAATGTTTCTCATCTTATTGGCAATTAAAGACCGCATACCTCATAAAATATTTCTTGTACCATGACAGTGCGGCATTCTCGTTTATATTAGCAAAACATAATTTCCAATTGAAGTTGTTATAAAAATTATTTACATTTGCGTTTCCATAAAACCATGCAGTCCTCTTCGAAAGTTGTATGGAAAATTGTCAAGAATACCTAAATAAACTCACAGTGATATTTCTTCATTTCGATATACATCACAAAAATCACGTAAATGAAAAATATTATTTATTTCTGTGCGGAGCTTGTATTTTGTTTATCTTCTTGCAATAATATTAGAAGAAAACTATTTAAATGAACAAAAACTTTTCGAACACAAAACTTTAAGTTACATTTTGTGAGGACGTAAGTCGTTTTCACTCGTTTGCGTCCACACGTAAGCTGAAGGCGGATGATTTGAAAAAAATTAAAATTATTTTTTTTAGTTATATATACCCTATAATTATTTGTAAACACCGATAGTATATTATTGAGGATAGTTTAGGCTAGGGAGAAGTACAAATTGCTAAGTGACAGTCAGCGTGTAAACGATCACTAGGCGAGAGAATTTTGATCGGCTACCAACACTACACTAAGTTGAGTACCACCGCCATAATGTATAGCGAAACCTACCTACACCAAACCCACCACACCTATGCGGTGAATGAAAACTTAGCTGCCCAGTGTACCAATTCTTCCGAATTCGGTCAGAATTCTGACAGAAAGTCGGCAAAAGTTTCCGAGTCTGATGCCGACTTTCGTCAGAACTCTTACCGACATTTGTATGAGTGGTTGACAAGAACTCGGACCGACTTGTCTGGAAAAATTCGAAAGTTTTTAGCGATTATTCTGACAGAAGTCTGTCCGAATTCTGATGGGAAATTCGGAGGGAAATCTGACATTTTGTCAGACAAACATCAGACAAAGGTCAGACAATTCTAAGCTTTGTCGGATGTCCAGACAATTCTGACTTTTATCGGACATTTTGTTCGAGAATGCCCAGACAATTCTGACCTTTGTCGGACATTTTGTCCGAGAATGTTCAGACAATTCTGACAATTTTTCCAATATGATACCTTGTAAACAAAGCAATAAGAGTCATTTGATGGTTTTTGTATACATATATTGTTCTTATTTATAAAACGAAATTGAGATCAAATTACACCGAGTTACAAAAATGAGATTTTGTTTTGTCCTATGAACCCAAAATACAGCTGCAGTCAAAATAATAATAGCGCCCTTATATTCATACATGTTTGGATAAATAATACTAGTATACGAATTTTGGATCCGTTAAGTCCATTTTCATTCCTATATGTACTTTCAACACTCGTTCCAACTCCGTACTCAGTTTCCTCCTATATTGTAAAACTTTCAAGATACAGGGTGTTTTACGGTTTTGGTACGTGTTTAGTATTATTGATCTAGAATCTAAACTACTCACCATCAAATAAAAAATAATATTTTGTATTCTAGAAAAAATATCAGATTTTTTATAAGTATATCAATCGCTTTCGTGTCATGTGCTGTAGCGGAGAAAAAATTTTGAGGTTATCCAAAAAAATATCTACAAATTTTCTATCTTTTGTTTAAGCGGAGCTGTTACTGTCCAAAGTTAGAATTTAAAAAAATACTGTTGATTAAGTGTATTTTTACATGAAAAAAAGACATTTTAAATTTGGACGATTACAGCTCCGCTAAAACAAAAGATACAAAATTTGTTGATATTTCGTTGAGTAATCACAAAATTTTAGCTCAGCTGCAGCACATGACACGAAAGTGGTTGATATATTGATGGAAAGGTTGATATTTTTTCTAAAATAAAAAATAATATTTTATTTTATTCTACAGTATTTATTTTATGGTGAGTAGTTTACATTCTAGATCAATAATACTAAACACGTACCAAAACCGTAAAACACCCTGTATCTTGAAAGTTTTACAATATAGGAGGAAACTGAGTACGGAGTTGGAACGAGTGTTGAAAGTACATATGGGAATGCTAATGGACTTACCGGATCCGAAATTCGTATACTAGTATTATTTATCCAAACATGTATGAATATAAGGGCGCTACTTTTATTTTGACCGCAACTGTACCTTTCCGGAAAGGGGAGAAAAAATAAAAATACACGTGTAACATCGATTTTCATGTACACGTAAGATTTTTTATGTTTAAAGTTCTGGCGCCAGAGAAGTGTACATGAAAATCGATGTTACACGTGTATTTTTATTTTTTCTCCCCTTTCCGAAAAGGTATATTGGGTTCATAGGACATAATGTGTGTAACTTAGTGTTAAAGCAAATTCATTAAAATTAAATTAACATGTGGAAAATTCAGTTTTGTAATTAAAAAGTTAAAAATAGTTAAGAAATTCTTCAATCTTCATGTTGCCTTTTAAGTTTTTTGTTGAGTCTGTCTTTAGGCGAATTAAAAACTTTAACTTTTATTATTGGTTGTTTTTTTGCGCGCACAATAACCTGTTGACACTTGAAAACAATGAACACTAATAAGCATGTCGCACAAAACAGAAACAGATAATGTGCAAAAACAAACGGTAAATTGTCGGCAAAGGCAGAACAACGCTCTGCAGCACAAACTATTTACCATCAAATGACAAAATCAAAAAATAAAAAGGGAATCAAACACATAAAATTTTCTACAGAGAATGTGCAGACTATGTCGGATAGTTTTCCGAAGGAAATTCAGAGATTGTGCAGACTATGTTAGTAAAAATAATCAGACTATGTGCAGACTAAGTCGTAGAAATGTCGATAGACATTTAAGAGTTATTCGGCTAAATGTCTGATAAAATAACAGACATTTAATAGACGATTTCGGAAATCAGACATGTCGGAAACAATTGCACACTGGGTGGCTACATGTTCGACCAGCGCAAGAAAAGTCATTCTTGCTGCGGCCGCTACTTAGGTAAGTCATCAACTCTGCTTTAACTCTAACTCTTTCGCTAAGGCCGTTGCCTAGTACGCCATCATTTTTCTCTCGAAATTTTTCTAAGTCTTTTTTTAAGTAAAATTTTTCTAAGTCTTTTGGACACGAAAAATTTCTAAGTCTTTTGGACACGAAAAATTTTTAAGTCTTTCGCTACGGGCGTTGCCTAGTACACCAGGAACATTTTGTTTTCTCTCGAAATTTTTCTAAGCCTTTTCGACTCGTAAACTTTCTAAGTCTTTTTTTAAGTAAAATTTTTCAAATTCTTAGTACACGAAAAGTTTCTAAGTCTTTCGCTAGGACCGTTGCCTCGTACGCCAGGGAAATTTTTTTAAGAAAATTTTTCTAAGTCTTTTCGACATGAAAATTTTCTAAGTCTTATTTTTAAGTAAATTTTTCTAAGTCTTTTCGACATGAAAATTTTCTAAGTCTTATTTTTAAGAAAATTTTTCTAAGTCTTTTAGTCAAGAAAAATTTCAAAGTCTTTCCCTACGGCCGTTGCCTAGTACGCCAGGGACATTTTTTTTAAGAAAATTTTTCTAAGTCTTTTCGACATGAAAATTTTCTAAGTCTGCGGACAGAGTAAACGCTGAAGCAGGCAGGCAGGCAGGCAGGTTTGCTTACTTGTTCCATTGCGAGAAAACTCGCTTCATACGATTTCATATAAACCTACTCAAAGTGTGCAGAGTGGAAGCAGGCAGGTCAGATCAGATCAGATCAGGTTGTTGCGAGAAACCAGGCTGGCGCAGTTTCTCGCAACTCAATTTGTTCTTTTTGTGTTGTTTTTTGTAATTTTTCAAGGAAACTGCGTTTTTTTATTATCTTTAGAATACAAAACCAATTACAACAAAAACATTCAACAACAACAAAGCGTTGAACGAAACAAACATCAACAGCAGCGACCGTGCACATGTTTATGTGAGAGTGTGAGGGTTGTTTTTGGTGGGTATTGACAAATATGGTTAACGTCGATCAAGATTGTGTTGTTGTTGGTGGTAAGTAGTGCACGCGAAATTGATAGATTTTAACTTGAAAACTAAACTTAAACGACAACAAACGTATGCCACAATATTTCTCAAAACTGCTCAAGGTTGTATGTGCTTTAAATTAACTCCTGGTTTACACTCGTCTACACTTGACGTCAACTCTTGGTCATTCCCTTTTGAACTTCCTCCTCTCTCACGTTGATGTCCACGTCTTTCATTCATAAAGGTATGACTTGACCGTCAAGTCTTGACGAGTGTGAACTAGGAGAAAGATTTTCTCCACATAAAACAGATTTCACTCAAAACAAGAACAAAGAAAAGTCTCAACTTATTCTTTCATGTTTGGTTTTTGGTACAGCTCTCGTCTATTTTGATATTATCCTTTGATTAAAAAAAAAATAAAAAACAAATTATTTTGTATCTGCGTACAAGAACCGAGGAAATTAGCATCATTGAGTAAATTTTGTTGGGGGGTGCTTTTGTTGCGCATGAGCAAGTGTATTGAACAATTTGAAAACTTCGACTGCTTTGTGTTGTTGGCTTTTATTATCTTCTGAAAACAGCACAACAACAAAACTGAACAAACAACAACAAAGTGCTAGACGAAACCACTACAATAACTTCAATAGAGAGTTGTGTTGTTGGTATGCATTTATTTTTGCATAAGCGTGGCACAACATATCGCACACCCTCTTCAAAAGAGCAACAACTCAAAATGTTCACATATATACTTTTTTGCGTAAGACTTATCGTAGTGATTATATACATCGGCTATCTTAATTTTATATACATATTCTTAGTCGTTAATTATAAAAAAATAGTCTTGTCTCTTTGTTTTGTATGGAGTCCCTTGAAGAAAAAAAGTGTTTTTGCTCTTCCAGAATATGTAGATTTTTGGAGTTGATGCTTTTTTAAAGAGAGTGCTATTTTTGTATAGAAAAATTTTTTTTTCATGAACGCCATTAGCAATAGTAAGCAATAGAAGAAAAAAAAATAAATAACAAACTTTTTCTCGCACTGATCTGATCTGACCTGCTCGCATTCACTCTGCACGGCTTATTTACTGAGCAGGTACCTGCCTGCGCCTGCCTACCTGCCTGACTGCTTCAGCGCTTACTCTGTCCGCAGACTAAGTCTTATTTTTAAGAAAATTTTTCTAAGTCTTTTCGACACGAAAATTTTCTAAGTCTTATTCTTAAGAAAATTTTTCTAAGTCTTTTCGACACGAAAATTTCCTAAGTCTTCATTTTAAGAAAATTTTTCTAAGTCTTTTCGACATGAAAATTTTCTATGTCTTATTCTTAAGAAAATTTTTCTAAGTCTTTTAGTCAAGAAAAATTTCTAAGTCTTTCGCCATGGCCGTCGCCTAGTACATCGAGAATTATCTTTTTCCCTTCGAGACTTTCGGGTACCGTTACGCCGTGGTTGGCACGCTAGAACATAGGTTGCGCTCGTCAAATCACGCCACTCGACCGGCAGAACGGGACTTGAGTAAATAAACGCTTCACCGCCTGGCACGTGCCGAGTTGTTTTCTTTGGTTGGAGGAAGAGAAACAAACCCATCGACGCGTTCCCACAACGCAGCTGCCCACCCACTGATGAATGCGTTTCCGAGATGTCTTTAGGTTATTTTTTTATATCTCGGCTGCGCCACGCTCGGTAACTTGCTAAATCAAACAAACCCGTCGACGCGTTCCCGCAACATAGTTATCCACCCACTGTTGAATGCGTTTCCGAGATGTCTCTAGGTTATTTTTTTATATCTCGGCTGCGCCGCGCGCGGTAACTTGCTACATTTTAATTTAGGTTATTTCAATTCCCGATAGTTTTAGTTAGCCCCGTGCTGTGAGATGTCTTAAGGTGAATTTTTTAACCCTCGCAGCCATAGTTTTAAGATCAATTTGGTTTTGTTAAACATCAATGATTTCTTTTTAAGTTTCTTTTGATTATTCTGATATCTACAATAAACCATAAAGTAATTTTAAGACACGGTAATTCTAAGATATAACAAAAATTTCGCTAATAGCAATAAACGAAGCATTGTATGTTTGAATAAAAAACTTAAGCGTGAGTCTTTTTTTTTTGTTTGATTCCTACAGCGGGGCTTTGTTTTGTGAGACACGAACCCTGGACACCGGCGAGTGATACCTCGGCCGGAAAGGTTCGTCACAATTTTAAATAAGCTACGATATTGTTCTATCGTCTTTTGGATTTTTCTGCCATCATAATAATTCCTCACTTTAAATACACTCAACAAAATATTTAAGAAATGTTTCAATTCATTACCCAAATTTTTTATTCAATAATATCTTATACTAAGTCAAAAAGACCAAAAATGCATTAATTGCATTACGTTATTCATTGATTTTTTAAAATTAC
Source organism: Dichetophora obliterata (assembly GCA_963920525.1). NCBI lineage: Eukaryota > Metazoa > Arthropoda > Insecta > Diptera > Sciomyzidae > Dichetophora > Dichetophora obliterata. The sequence goes on along the minus strand of OY986437.1, from coordinate 181,121,428 downwards.
AGCTAATGGCATGCCCATATTAGAGTAATACTTTCTGTAACCCAAAACGTAATCGATTGCACGAGTGTTCTGCAACATTTTATTCAGTGCCTGTAAGCTATGTTTTTGCTTGTTAGTTTTTCTTTAACATTCGTTGCTCAACATTTGGCCGTCCAAAAATTTACAAAACTCGTCAAACTAGTTAATTGATTTATATTGAGTTTCTTTAGAAATAAGCCACGAAAATATTTTGCCGTCCTGTCAATTCGGCTGCAACCAAATAAATTCCGTTTCTAACATTTTTTTTTCCTAAAAATTTTTCAGCCCACAAAAATTTTGCTGCCCTAGGCCCGGGCCTCTCGGGTCTTTTTAACTTTGGCAACCTTTAACTCCTAAACCAATTTCGAGCGGACTGAAATTTTAAGATTTGGATTTCGGAGATAAAAAAAACCATATCATTCGAAAAATACAAAATTTAAGTTGTAGCTATTTTCGAAATGATCCCCGCATGCTAAGGGAGATCTTTTTCACCAGATTTCACACCGGATTGACACTAATCTACTTATTTCTTTTTCTAACATGAATCAGTTCTAGCAGCTTGCAATTTCCTACAATAAGGTACGGAAGCACATCTATTATCTGAATAATTTAAAAAATGTATTTTTTTTTTAATTCAAAACGTATGAATAAATAAATAAAGAGGTACATGTATATCAGATTTGTTTTGGGTATCATACATTTTCTTAATTTATTCCAGAACCTCCCTGCAAGGCTTGATTATGAATCCTGGTTTAATATAAGCACGTGACGCAAAAAGAAGTCCAAAAAAGTCTCAAACTGGGTGGGCGCTGCTTAATAACGTGAATTTTAAGGAGTAAAAAATGGTTGTTTCAAATCGAGTTTCTTATTTACGTTTATTACATAAAAAAACTTTTGACTATTGTTATGTCACGACGTCAGGGAGCAAATCGCGTTACCATAGTTCTAGTTCTTGCCGATCGTCTAGGCTCTGTTAAGATATTGGTAGGCTGTACTATTTCCAAAACCGGCCTAGATTCGCAACTGGAGCTCTTTGTAGACTGATTGAAATCTGACGAGGCGTCCTCATCTGGCTGCAGGTCGATATCTGGGTGCTCCTGCTGCATGGGTGGCATACTGGCTTTCTTTGAATGATTGACCCGGAGCTGGTTCTGATGTCTTTTATATAAACCCTTAGTCGACTGAACGCAGTACATTTTATTGCCCAAAATCGTTCGGGGTTGGCGTCCATGCAGGAGTTCAGCTGGTGATTTTCCACTTAGTGGATTCGGAGTGCTTTGTACGTTTGTACGTAACGTTCAGCTAACCCATTGGAGGCGGGGTGAAAAGGTGCGGTAGTTAGATGCTGGATGGCATTTTTCTCACAAAATTTCTTGAAGTCTAGCGATGTAAATTGTGGGCCATTGTCAGTAACAATGGTACTAGGAAGACCTTCAACCGAAAAGATGCGTTGCAGCGCTGCAACCGTTGAAAGAGTGGTCGTGGAAGCCAGCTCAACAACATATGGAAACTTGGAGCAAGCATCGATCATAATGAGCCACATACGATTATAAAAGGGGCCCGCAAAGTCCAAATGAATTCTTTCCCAGGGCATAGTTGGCTCCGGCCACGATGAGTACTCACGCTGAGGATGACTAGCTGTTGATTGACAGACTACACATCTGTCATGGACTCTCTCTAGTTGCTTGTCAATGTCGGGAAACCAAACGTATCTTCTTGCCATTTGTTTCATTCTACTTTTTTCCCAATGACCATCATGGAGTAAGGCTACCGCCTTTTGTTGCAAGGTTTCTGGAACAACTACTCTGGTGTAGTCTGTGTGCAACAGTAGCACACCGCTCTGTAATGACAAACAAAATTTTCGATTAAAAAAATGGTGCTATTTTTTCAGACTTATGAATCTTTTGTGGCCATCCTTCTTGAACATATTTGCAGACGAGCATTAGGGTTTCATCCTCTTCGGTGTACTTTTTGACGATATTGGCATTCAATGGAAAGTCATCTATTACGGCCTGGTATACCGAATCAATATCAAGCATTACCTTCTCCTTTTCATCGAATTGAACATCTTGACCTGCAGGTAAGCGAGACAATGCATCAGCATTCGCGTTTGCCGCTGAGTTTTTGAATTTAATGGTATAGTCGTAAGCCTGAAGTACGATGGCCCAGCGTTGAAGTCGATGTAAGGCCATCACGGGTAGTTTTTTTGATGGGTTAAATAATGTCGTCAACGCTTGATGGTCAGTTACGAGTTCAAATCGTCGCCCAAAGAGATACTGATGAAATTTCGTTACTCCGTATACTATAGCCAATGCTTCTTTTTCAACCTGTGAATACCTGACCTGACTGCTGTTAAGTGTCTTTGACGCATGTGCAATCGGTTTTTCGGTGCCGTCCTTATAGCGGTGTAATATTACAGCACCAATCCCCAATTTAGACGCATCTACTGCCAATATAAGAGGAATTTTGTCGTTATAGTGGACTAGTTGAGTTACTTGAATTATCGCATTTTTTAGCTTTTGGAATGAATTTTCTTCTTCTTGGGTCCATTGGAATTCGACATTGCTTCTTCTGAGCTTATTAAGAGGTGCTGCCTGTGAAGAAAAATTGTCTATGAATCTGTTATAATAGTTTATTTTGCCGATGAAGGCTTCGATTTCTTGCGTATTTTTTGGTCTAGGCATAAGTTTGATCGCTTCGATTCGCTTTTCTGAAGGCATGATACCTTTTAAACTTATAACATGTCCGACGTATTCAATTTGCTTCTGGGCAAAACTGCACTTTTCGAATTTACATCGTAGTCCATGATGTTCAAGTCGTTTAAAAATTTCTTTCACGTTGCGCACGTGTTCTTCGTTGTTAACACCTGTAACGATGATATCGTCTAAGTAAACTGCTGTGTGGGGAACTCCCGCGATAACACCTTCCATAAAACGTTGAAATAATCCTGGAGCGCTTGCGATTCCAAATGGCATGCGCTGGTATTTGAATAGACCGAACGGCGTGTTGATAACCATAAAAGCTTTTGATTCTTCTGTCAACTCGAGTTGCAAGTAGGCCTCACTCAAATCAATTTTGGTAAAATATTCACCACCTTGCAATTTGTGAAAGAGTTCTTCAATACGCGGAATTGGATACCGCTCAATTTCAAGTTGTGAGTTAACTGTAACTTTAAAATCAGCGCATATTCTTAGTTTTCCATTAGGTTTTTTAACAATAACAATAGGAGCTGCCGATTCACTGGACTTCACAGACGTCAAAACACCTGCGTTTACGAGCCGATCGATTTCTGCACGTACTTCTGAATGAAGTGCAAAAGGGAGATTATACGGCTTAAAGAACTTCGGTGTGGCTTTTGACTTGAGTGTAATTTTTGCTTTAAAAGTTGTGCATGCTCCCAATTCTGGTGAAAATATCACTGAATGTTGATTAGTGCTTTTTTCCAGTGCGGCGATCAAACTTTGCTGCTACGAAGCCTGACCTGAAAGTACAAAACAAGATTCATTAGCGGTGGGGTCTAGACTTATGCTCAAAATTCCATTTTTTAAACCAGTCCATTCCTAGAATATCTGTTGCAAGCTCCGAGTCCACCACGAGAAGCATTAAATTTCGAGTTATTCCCTGCCAAGTTACATTTACGTTGATAGAGCCTCTTATAGACAGCAGTTGTCCACCATACGCCTTCAGAATATTTTTTGTGGGCATACAGAAAGACTTCCCTAGTTCCGAATATGTAGCGAGACCAATTAGTGAGCAGGAGGCACCAGTATCTACTTGGAATTTAAATTTTTTGTTGTTAATATTAATATCAGCAAACATTTTCTGAGTAAAATTTTCGATTTCAGATAAACAATTCACTGCATCCGCATTTTCTTTTGACATTAATTCAATAAATCCAATGCTTTCAAATGACGTTTCGTCCAGAGCATTGACATTATCGCTAGTTTTGTTTTGATTATATTTTCCCTTGTTGAATAGTTGTCCCTTTGACCGTGACGTTGACGCCGCTTGGCATACTGCTGCGACATGACCTTCCTTGCCACAAGAATAACATTTCGTTTTGTTTTTATAATGATAGCATTGGTTTCTTTCGTGTGAAAAACCGCATCCTAAACATGACTTACCACTAGCTGCAGCTCTTTTGAATGAATTTTGATTGTCGTGATTATGTTTGCGGTTATAATCGCGTGAATATTGAACGGCATTAACAGCAAGATCATTCCTTTCTCCTCTGAATTCCGTGCACGTTTTCACTGTTGCCTCATACACCGATGCTATCTGGAGAACTTCTTCTAATGTTGGATTTAACTTTTGAAAAGCAGTGCTGCGCACTTTTTCCTCTGGTGTTTGCATAATGATCATGTCTCTTATGTTGCTGTCGACAAAACTTTCCTGGCAAGATTCTTTTTTGCACGAAAATTGACAATCTTTAGCTGCTCCCCGGAGCTCCGCTACCCAATCCGCGTGAGTTTGCCCAGGGACCATCCGACTTGAATAAAATTTGAATTCCAATCGAGCTGCTAGCACATGCTGCTTTTCTACCAAATGCTCAATGAGTTTTCCTTTAAGTTCTTTCAACGTTTTACCTTCGATGTTGTTGTCCCAGAGCTTTTGAAGTAATTCATAAGTGTTAGTGCCAATCCACGATAGAAAACAAGCTCGCCTCAATGTCTCCTCTGAGACTCCGTTTGCTGTAAAATGATGATCCATTTGCTGATTATAGATAATCCACTTTTCTACATTTCTTTCGAAACTTCTAAATATTGGCACAGTACCCACATGATTTTCAGTGCTCATCACTTGTCTTAAGGAGGCTGCGTTTTGTTCTAGAATTTTTACCAACATAGCTTCGTTGGACTGTTGAAAATGTTTTAAGACTATGGTGAGAGTGTTCGAATCCATTTCCTCGTCGCCACTGTTAGTAATTGGTTAAAAATAAAGACGATGTTTCCTGATTATAATTAGGTTGTTTATTAGCCACGAGGCGAGACTGTTTTTACAATTTAGCAACTGCTTAATTAAAAGACATCTGTCATGACATTTTATTAAAGTCGTCAAAACAATGAAGCGTTGCCAGCTTGCTGATATTTTAAACTCTACAACTATAATAAATTCTAATGTAAAATCGTTTGCTTAATATGATATAAGGTTTTTTCAAAAATTAGTCCTTGATGCAAAATTGGCCTACTTTATTAAATTTCCTAATTTAATAACAAGCTTTGCTCTCATCTAGATCGCTGCAACTTTCTTAAATTTAGCAGAATTGCTTTTCGTTTTATTAAGTTTAGGAAAAATTAAAAAAAAATCCAAATTAAATCATTAATTTTTTATAAAATGTATTTACTTTGGTTTCTACTTGTTTACAATGACTTTCAAACATAAATTTGCATATTGTCAACGTTTATATCCGTTATTAAATTATTATATACGCTATAATAATAATATTATTATTATTAGATTATAATGCTATCTGCTGCTACGAAGAATGATCTTAGACTAATAAGGGGTATCATTCCTTAACATTCGTCAATTTTTCGTAGGAATAACTTTGTAATATCTTTTATTACATTCGTTGTATTTACTAAAAAACTCATTCGTAGGCTGACCGAACTCATTATTCGTAGAAGGTACGAAGTTTTAGTTGAGTTTAAAAAATTTACAACTGAAATCGTTCAGATTGGTTTGTCGAACAATAACCTAATATAAGGAAATATGTGATTACAAGGTGGCCGTAGCCTACTAGAAGAGTACGTGGCCCATAAGCTAAAGAACCGTGGTTGAAACCTTCAAACCCCAGCTGAACAGAAGGTTTTTTCGTATTAAGGTATTAGGATAATTCGTAAACGTATTCGTACAACATACATTTGTTTTTGTATGAATACGAATAAAATATTCGAAATGTGTACCAAACTACGTCCATTCTACGAATTCTATTCGTGACTGAAAATTACGAATAAAATTCGTAGAAAAAAATTTTTAATTTAAGAATACGTATTGAAAAGTGTTGTGAAACAAGGGTAAATTAAATAATATCGTAACGGCCGTGTTCATATTACGCGTGTAAGTCGCGATTGAGACACTGCTACCATTATTTTTTCGTAAACGCGAGTGAAAAATACTGAATATTAAATAAATAAATGTATTTAAATATTTACAAAATTCATTATTTTTCAGCCGCTTCTGAGAAAAAAAAACTTCAGAACGGTGTCGCACCGTGATAAAATAATAGAACCTAAAAAATTTATTTTTGTATTATCTTTAAAATATTTTTAAACACATAATAAACTCATCTTCATATGAAATAAAACAAGCCGTAGGTTAAAAAAATTCAAAATCGACTTTTTGACTGATTATGATACACCTTATCAAAATACATGTCTTTTAAAATTTAAAAAATTAAATTGTTCACAAAAATTTTACACTTCTACAACTTAAAACGACGTTTTTATTCGAAAAGTTCTCAAAGCCCTAAGCTTAAGCGCATCTTTCAATTTAGAAAGCTTTTTGCTTCTCTCTTAAAATTTTTCAATTTAAAATTACGGCTTTTTTGATTTAATATGACGATATATAAAAAATTTTCACCGTCTAGAGAGGGGAGGGGGGCGCTTGCGGACGCCCATGTCAATTGCCGTATATCTTCATGATGAATGTGACTACATTTGTCGGCGGTACCGTGGTGTCTTGGTTTTTACCTCTAGAAACACTACATTGGATCAGTTTGTAACGTATTAATATGAGTGGCCGATAAGACCTTGTTTGTCTTGATGCTTGCGTTCGGAACTGGTTTTCTTTGTGTTTCGAAAATTGGTGTGGTGAAGTATTTTTGTATTTATTAAGTCTTTGGATGAATCCTTACAGGCTAAAACAATGTTACTTAAAGTATATGGTACTTAAATAACTTAAAACTAAAAAGTTACTGTAACAGTCTTAACAATTAAGATTTAAAATAAGCTTTGATTATGCAAAAATCGATGGAACTATCTTTGTATGAATTATTTACATTTACATTTAATTTGAAAATAGTCAAATGAGCGCAAAGATTTATTAACTCAAGAAGCTTTGGACAATCAATATTGCTATTAATGATTTCAAAAATAAGCATTATACTTTGAATCAGCCGCCTCATTTCGTTCATATGCGTTCCAGATGATCAATGTGAACACCATAATAAGGGCTTCAGATAAGTGCAACATTTTCAAGATTAGATCTTACAAATGCAGAATAGAGCTGCTTTATGGTGTAAGGGTCAAGAAAAGCAGAACTATTACGTTTAATAAAAGCCATTAAAGAGTAAGCCTTCGGAATTATTCGATATATATGTCCAACAAAACTAAAACGAGAGTCAAAGAAAACTCCATGATCACGAATTTCATTGACTATAGTTAAAGGCACTCCATCAATGTGATAAGGGAACAAAACAGGTGTAGAACTCTTCAAAACAACCATACAAGAGCATTTATTTAGATTCAATGTTAACTTATTGGTTTTAAACCAAGAAAGACAATTATGCAATTCAGATTGAAGAGTAATACAGTCTGAATATTGCTTTACTATATGAAAAAATTTTATATCATCACCGTGCAATAAATAACTAACGGAGGAAAAACGATTCGTGATATCATTTATGAACAGTAACGGTCCAAGCATACTGCCCTGCGGCACTTCAGATGTCACCAAAAAAGATTCTGAGCTCATTTTTTCTACAGTGACAACAGATATTTCAACAGACAACAGATATTGATCAAATAAGATTTAAGCCAAGAAAGAAACGCTGAATGAAACCCATACATGGACAATTTCATGATAAGTAGGTCATGTAAAACTTAGTCAAAAGCTTTAGAAATGTCTGAGTAAATAATATCAACTTGGCAGCCTTCTTCAAAAGAGTTGATACAATATCTCGTAAAAATGCTAAAATTTGTTGTTGCTTACCTCCCCGCAACAAAACCGTGCTGGAACGGACAAATAAGATTTTTAACAGCGAAAAAAACTTTATCTTTCACAATTTTTCCAAAAGATTTAGAAATCTTTAGAGAAGTTGACCAAGTTTGTCGATTAACGACCCTGTCATGCTAGGATTCCGTTTCGACTTAACTTTTTTATTATGCTAGCATTATTTTCCAATTTATTAAAACTTTTTAATTGTTAATAATACTTGGTTTCGATCAAAACCATATTTTATGTTTTTGAATTGTTTTCAATATCTTATTTGAGAATTTAATTTTGCTATAAAAACTGTCGTTTAGTAACCAAATAAATATATAAATAAAAAAAAATATGAACTGTATTCTTTTATAGTACGATTACGCATTGGCTTGAAAATAATATTATACTATATAGTCATAACAACAAATATAAGCTTAAAGTTACGTTACATTTTAAAAAATAAAGCTTATAATGACTATTAAATATATAAGATCCTAAATTAAATCTTATTTGGAATTGCATATTAGGAATTAATAGTAAAGTCAAAAGAATTGATAAAATAAAATAAAAAAGAGTTAAGAAACTATGAAGTAGAATAGAAGGATAAGATAGAGCGCCTAAAAGTACCGCTTCCACTAATTTTTCTTAAGCTACGACGTAAAGCATTCCACATTTTAATGGCGTTAATGAAAAAAAGGTGAGAGGAATTTTACAAATAATACCTAGGAACTATTAAAACATGAATTCATCTAGATAAGCAAAGCTGGAGTTTTTCAAACAAGTAGAGAGGTATTTTTATGTATTTTTAGGTATTTTTTATGTATGAGTTTATTTAGGTACATATAGTTACGAGCACTAAGATATGCAGATAAGTCACATCCAAGTATTGCATTTCTGAACGAGCAAAGGTGGTCAAATTTTCGCAAACCATATACGTAGCGTGTTGCTTAATTAAAAGCAATTTGTATTTTTAATTGGGAGGACGAGTCGAGCTTACTATACACTAATTCTTAATATGTTTTTAAATGTAAAATAAATTGTATTACCAACCTACGTTTTAAGACAACAGGAGTCAGCACTAGCAGACATTCATAAATTACGTAGGACATAATAAACTTTTTTACTACGCTATTAACGTGGTCAACACAAGACAAAGAGGAATTTTTGACAAAACCAAGGTTTTCAGCAGTCATGAGCAGGAAAATAAATTTTGTGAGTCAATGTTTTATTTATTTATTTATTTATTGAAATTAATGTTTACATGTAAGACATAGTCTTTTAAATGCAATACGAATTAACAAATGTTCAACAAGTTATAGGATAGTCAACCGAAAAGTAAGTAATATTTAAAGCTAATAATTAAGTTATTTAAAAAGAAATAAGTGAAAAAGCACTTAATTATAACAACAAAATACAAGTAACAAGCAAATCTGGACTTAAAATTAGTTATATAGATCTTGATAGAAAGACGAAGAGACAGTATTAAGAAAAGTATAGAAAAATTTCATGCTTAAAGGTGTGCTTATTAGGGATACTTTTAATTCTAACAGGCAACGAATTCCACATTCTGATAGCGTTCACGAAAAATAGTCTGTTGGAGTTCAAATAATTATAGACAGGAATAGTGAGGTTTAGATTTCTATTAGATCTACAAAATTGAAGCATCTCAAATAGATAGTTGGGTATTTTGGTATGTATCAAGTTATATAGGAATATTCAGTTTCTAGCATCCAGGTAATTAAAACTATTGCAACCAAGTATTTGATTGCACACGTGACTGATGCGGTCAAACTTCCCAAGGCCATAAACATATCTTACTGCGTTGTTGAAAGCATGTTGTAGCTTAAGTTTAGACCTGGAATCAATTCTACTATATACAACATCTGAGTAAGATATGATAGGCATTATGAGCTGCTGTAATAACTTTTTTCTAGTTGCGATAGGAACAAACAACGTAGTCCACCTCAAGTTCCGCAGGACGTAGTACTTTTTACTTACTAAAGAATTGATATGGTTTACGCAGGAAAGTGAGGAGTTAATGTGGTTACCAAGATTCTTCACTTTATCAACAAAGTTCAGTTCGACCCCATAAAGAGAAATAACTGGTATCCTAGAGAGAGAGGGTGATTGGATTTAGAAATCGTCAAGACATATGATTTAGTGGGATTAAGCTTGAGTCTATTAGATTCAGCCCATTCAGTTATACTCATTAAGTCCTCATTCAACTTACTACATAAATCATCAACAAGGTTTTTTTAAAAAACAAACACAAAATTAACCTCGTTATTGCTTTTGTTCATCGTTGCAAAAAAAAGAACAAAATAAAAGTATAAATTATATAGAATTTTGTATCTGTTGGAGCAAATTAGTTTAGGCTAGGAGTTAATTAAAATGCGAGACACTGAAACTTTTAGTTGTTTATTAATGCAAAGTTTTGTGCATAATTCATGCACCTCATCAGGCTAAAAACAAATATTTTTAGAACACGTTTAGTACCAAACAATATATCTATAGTAATAAAACTAATTTTCTGTTTGCTTGCTTGTTTGGCCTTTATACAAATCTAAACGGCTGAACGGATTTTGCTCAAACTAGGTATACATATTAAGTGTATTCTTAATTAAAATGTAACATACTTAGTTTTTGCTACGCCTCCTTCAAAATTTTTCAACTAACGGTAATTTTGTTATTATAAAACTTTTTACCATCGGAGATTTTTGTGTATTTATTTCAAAAATTTTTTGTTATTTTGACATCAAAAACACTCACATATCTTTAAAATTGGAGACATTTTCAGTACAACGACTTTTTCATAAAACATCGTTACCTAAGAATGAGAAAAAAACGACATGAAAATCAAAGTTTGGTCTTTCGATGCAAATATCTCCACTGTCCATTAATATATTTCATTCAAATTTTTTTTGTTCAAAAGTTCAATAAAATCACTTCACAAAAATTGAACTGTACCATTAAGTCAGTGTATATATGTTTTATGATTATGTCAAAAAAGGTCCAAAATATTGACTTTTTACTCAAAAAATGACTCAAAAATTGTTGTTGTAAAAATGAAATCAATTAAAAATTGCACATCTGGCCACCTTTCATATGACATAGCATTTATTTGCAAAAAACTTCTAGCTAAGCGCAAAAATTATTTTACTGTTTTTGTCATCAAAACAAAATTTATTTTTTCCAAAAGCATTTTTTTCGCGAAATTAATTTTTTCCAAAATGTTGTTTTTATATTTTTTATAAAAAAGTCAAGTCTCAAAAATAATTTATGTGAAAAAAATTACCCCAATATCTCTTTTCAATCAAAATTTATGGCTAAAAATCTATTTTTTCATACCAGACTATTTAATAAAACTGAGTTTTGTTCTAAAATTCTCTATATAATTTGAACGTCCCCATTTATCTCTAAGAATGCAGTTGTGTGTCTAGAGTAATTATGAACATTTTGGATTATATAAAATCTTCCTTATAGTAATCTACTTAGTTTTTGCCTCCCCACCCCCCTCCTGTTAAATTTGTTTTGTTGTGAAGGCTCTATTTCGCCTCACAATTGTGTAACCGTTGTCACTTAGTTCTTTATCGATGGTTCTTTATATGTTGTATATATATCACCACTTCATCGAAAAGATGACTGTGAATAAGAATGCTGTAAAAGGTAATTTTTTCATGGTTAATTTGTTATTTGAACAATATTGTCGAAAGTCAAATTTCCACGCCAACTAAATGTACCGACATATAAAAGACAGCGAAATTTTGACATTTTAACTCTCCAATCATGGATGTAAGCCAATATTTTAGAAATGTCGGTATTTTAGAAAACTTAATTAACTGTTACTCAACTGTTTACGTCGTTAATATTGTATTAGGATGCTGTATATACTATAATTGGAAATTAAAAAGTGTCTGCTTTGTTAACTTACACCTTTTTGCTAATTTACATAAAAGCTGCTTCTAGACGACGCTACAATGTCTTAAGACAAATTTTCATGTGACTGTCAAATTTTGTCCGATGTGAAAAGTATTTTCCAATTTGCTGCCACACGAACGTTTTTTCTGTGAGACAAAAATGTAAACAACAACAGTTGTTTATGCCAAAAAGAAAATTTTAAAAAATGGATTCAGAGACAACCGTCTTAGCAATTTATATCGTAATTGTATTAATTAATGCTATTAAAACGAGAAACAAATGAAAAAAAGAATAGATATAGAGCATTGTGGAGCCGTACATGGCTTTTGGTAAGAAATAGCCCTATGAGCTTAAGAACTCCTGCCTTAGGCCATTCAAACTGAAATAAAACATGGTATGTTTTTACATTTATGTATGCAAGCAGTTTTTCGCCATATTTAAAACCAATGTTTTATGCAATGAAACGTTTAATTCATATAAAAACAAACCGCACATGTTGTTTTTCCTTGAAATCAACCCTGTGTTGCATAGAAAGTCATAAGAAAATAGAAACAATTCTAAAAATTAATATTTCTCTGAAAGTCGCAAGACATTGTCACAAGACTCTGTTTATGAGCTTCCACACGATGTGACATTAAATTTGAGATGACTTTTTGGGCATGTCTTAAGACAATGTCATATCGCCTAGAAGCAGCTTAAGAAATGACTGTACAATTTTTCGCATAAAAAAGGAATTCTGAAGATTTAAGAAATTGCATCAACTATCAGACTTTTTTTTATTTTTTTCTTATTTTTTATTTATTTTTTATTTATATTTATATTTATTTTTTATTTTAGACACAAACCAATTGTTATTTTCCAACTGGAAAAACTACTTAAAAATTTAGAAAGATTGGCGTCCATATTCCTTTTTTTTACAAATTTGATTTCCATAAGCGAAGTGCAAGCAACATGTTTACCAGTAACCAGTAAATTCAATTTAGCACTAAAGCCTGGTTTTCCCTAAGTCACTTTCAATGACAACAATCACTGATGTCATTAGGCTTCTTGACCATATGACGTCAAATGCGTTTTTATTGAAACCCAAAAACTGACATAAATTCGAATGTCAAGGACTGACGTAAAATTTATGTGTCAATTGATTGACATACTGTTTTCACTTTCGATGCTATTTGTGAAATGTCATCGGTTTTTCAGTTGTGTTTTTTTCGTCAACAGCTGATGTTTTATATATGATATTGATAGAAAATGTTTCTTTGTGGTGAAATTTATAAAATACTGTTAATTTTATTAGATTTATACAAAAGTGCACTAAAATAAAGATTATCACAGTGGCCAGTGTTGGTTCGAAATGAACCACCGCCACGTTCTATCGCAAGATACGTCTTCAAGATTCGCGCCGCTGCAGTTGCTCCGCCAGTAGCCTGTCTACGTCTTGCTGTTCCCAACTGGACAGGCTGCTGACAAGGCGACTGCAAGTGCTTTCCCTCATCCTTATCACAAATTGGAAGCAACAAACGTGGACAAACTCCTGACAAAGCGACCGCAACAACGCGAATCCCAAAAATCCGTCCTGCGACAAATCCCCTTGAAGCAACACCGGGCACTGCAATAATACCTGTTTAAGTGCACTTTCCTTTTAATCCAATTAAAATAACAATATTTCAAAAACTTTGCCAGCAGTGAAACGAAAAAAAATTTAAAACAAAATTTTTTGCAGGCTACAACTGACACAAAATGTCAATATGTTGGTATTTCGATTTTTCTTGTCATACAACGATATATTGACTGACAAGCAAAATTCTATCTGTTCTCACTTGTTTGTGATTTCATATGACAATCAGTGGTTTACAACAAATGTAAATGACAATACGTTTCCATTAGTCTGACAACATTTGTCATTGAAAAATTACCTAGTGAAAACCAGGCTTAAAAACAGTTTTTGATTGTGAAAAAACAGTGATAAAATTCGTTAAAAAAGCACGGTAAATTTTTTAACTAATATTATAGTGGTCTCAAACTTCAATTCAACATGTTTTTAGGAAATTCCAAAATTTAAAAAAACATTAAATCGAGAAGTGTATTTTAAAATGTTTATATAAATTACTCTTAAGTAACACCGGGTATATCAGCTAGTGTATATATAAAATTGGCAAATACCCTTAAAATAAGTTTTAATTTTACATCAAAATACTTCTTGTCAAAGAGTTGCTAATAAAAATATACTGAATGTTAAACGTCAACTAACAATAAAGATAACAAAGCAAAACAAAGAAAAAAAAAACCCCAAAAAAACACACTAAGCACAGGATTTTAAAGTGATGTAGACTTAAAGCTTTTCTAAAACCGGTTACTTAGAATATGTTATTAAGGTAATTGACATCTTTTTTGTTAAGGCTGTTTGGATCACTATTTATAAACATTAGGGCGTATCGAATTACATTTTTTCGAATTTCATATTCTAAGAGGTCTCAAAAGTCACATTGGGTCAGCATCTCCCAAAAAAAAATTTTAGAAAAAAATAAGGAGATCTTCCTCTCCCGCAAGGACAAAATTGTTTTTTGAGAAAAACAGTAAAAAATCACGATCTCAAAATGCTTTAATTACTGTAAGAAAAACGACATATGTGTTAAAGCAAAAGTAAATATAATCTTTAACTAGCAATATTTTGGCAAACACGATGCTACTCTTGGTTTTTACCCAAAGGGTCCTGTGTGAAGGATATTCGAATCTAAAGGTACACTCAAGATAGCACAGAAGTTTTAATTGTTTTCTGATTGTCTAAATTTTAGTGATATTGATTACAGTGTTAAGGCTTTCCTTAAATATGGCGAACTAATAATTTGCATATTTTTCGCATATGCATTTTCTTGTTTTGAAGAAATGTATACTTGAATTTTTAGTTGAATGGTTACGTAAATAAACAGAATTGTCGTATTTGGAGTGAGGAGAATCCACAAGCTTTTGTCGAAACACAGACAATTACTGTTTGGTGCGCTTTATGGGCTGGCGGAGTCATTGGCCCATATGTCTTCAAAAACGATGATGGTCACAATGTTACTGTCAATGGTGAACGGTATAGGAACATGATTCGAAGTTTTCTCGTACCTCAATTAGCTGGCATTAATTTTGCTGATATGTGGTTCCAACAGGACGGAGCCACTTGCCACACAGTGGGCGCTACAATTGATTTACTCAAGAAAACTTTTGACGAAAAAATAATTTCACAAAATGGCCCAATTAATTGGCCCCCAAGATCGTGTGATTTAACTCATTGGATTATTTTCTTTATAAACCACAAACAATTGAACACCTGGAAATCAACATTCGAAGAGTTATCGGCGAGATACGGCCGCAAATGCTGCGAAAAGTTTGCGAAAATTGGTGTTCCAGATTGCGCCTTGTACGCGCCAGCCGTGGCAACCACATGACCGAAATCATATTTAAACATTAATGTCATAAAATTATCCAATAAAGCCCGTTTCATTGATATTAAAAATATATTACAATGTTTATTATGATTTAAACTTGTATTACTCTATAAAAAAACACCCTTTATTATGTTTTTTGAAAAAGTTAAAAAACTGCATTCAAGTATACGTCTCCAAAAATAAGAAAATGCATATGCAGAAAATATGCAAATTATTAATTCGCTAAATTTAAGGAAAACGTCAACACAATAATCAAAATCGCCAAAATTTAGACAATCAGATAGGAATCAAAATTTCTGTGCTACCTCAAATGTACCTTTAGATTCAAATATCCTTCACACAGGACCTTTTTGGTAAAAATGGAGAAAGGCATCATGTTTGGTGGGATATTGTTAGTTAAAGTTATTTTTTTTTTTTACTTTAAGACATATGTAGTTTTTCTGACAAAAATCAAAGCATTTTGAGATCGTGATTTTTTACTGTTTTTCTCAAAAAACAACTTTGTCCTTGCGGGAGAGGAAGACATCCTTATTTTTTCCTAAAATTTTATTTGGTAGATCTTGACCACCCTCTGCAACTTTTGAGACCTCTTAAAATACAATCTAAATTTTTCAATACGCCTTAATAAACATCATTTCAGCTATTACGCGTTTTTTATAATTGCGCTCAACAGCAACGATATTAGCTCCTTCGAAATCAAAAGTGTGATTGTTCTTGATACAATGATTACAAATAACTTGATCCAAATTTTTGCTGAGCCCTTTTTGTTTCACCATATTATTTCGCATTACAATTTTTGCAAAATAGTTTATAGACTATACCAGTTTTATCCAATTTTTTTGTCTGGTCTTTATCCAACTTAACAATTTTACTTAAAGGTTTTTGGACTGTAGGGATGATACAATTATTATAAGAAGAGAGAGCGTATTTATATCTATCTATATATATAAAATAGGATGTGATTTAACTGAAATTAAGAATGTATGTTTGTTTGATCATAAGAAAATAATTTGTGTATAAATGGACCCGATAGGTGGCGCTGGGGTGGACTTATATCGAAAATTTGAATTTATAGACCAATTTAACTGAAATTCAGAATGTATGTTTGTTTGATCATAAGAAAATAATTTGGGTATAAATGGACCCGATAGGTGGCGCTGGGGTGGACTTATATCGAAAATTTGAATTTATGGACCAATTTAACTGAAATTCAGAATGTATGTTTGTTTGATCATAAGAAAATAATTTGTGTATAAATGGACACGGTAGGTGGCGCTGGGGTGGACTTATTTCGAAAATTCGATGGCGTGAAAAATATATAAATACTGTTAATTTAATTTTATAACGAGGGGAGTAGCGAAGCACACCGGGTTCAGCTAGTTTAGAATAAAATTGATTGTTGATAAAGGGTATAACCATTTTTGGTTTGTCAACATACGATGAATGTTGTGTATTTATATTTATTCCATTATTCCTCTTTTTGGTCTTAATGTAATTAAGCCTTTCATAAATGCAATTATTGATAAAATTCAAAGGTTAATTATTATTAGTACACAGTTTTTAACAAGAATGATGTTCTGTTTGTGAAAACTTCTATGTGACAGGGAAAAAGCTCTATCGATAAAGTTAAAAATGATATTACGTTTTTGATTAATTAGGTGGTTGGAACGAAAATTTAGCAGTCTGCCAGATGAAGTTGGTTTCTGAACCTATCGGTAATTAAGTTATTATTTTTTCTAATCAAGGTCAAATCCAAAAAATTTATTTTGCCATTTTCTTCTAACTCATGTGTGAATTAAATTTTCTCATAATAAGAATTAAACACATCGATAACAGTTTTAACAAAATCCTTGTGAACACAAAGTAAAGTGTCATCAATATATCGAAAGTAAAAAATAAAAAATGTTAATGCGACCCCAATAAGGTTACACTGATTTTCTATTTCTATAAAAAAATTTACCAGCAAAACAAAAACAAATCATGTGTGTTTGTGTGCAACACAAGTAACGGCACAAACATCTCAAGCGCAGCGCCATTGAGTAAGGCTTGCTTTTTGTTGCTTTTCCACGCATTTGTTGTTGTTTGCAAGTTAGAAATTTGGTTAACCTTTTTATTTGTTGTTATTTCTTGTAAGTGTTGTTGTTATTATTTTTTGTATGTGTTGTTGTTTTTACAAATGTGCTTTTACAAAAGTTGATAAAACAAAACATATTTGTAGCTGAGCCAAATGAGCCAATTGAGCTTATTGAAGTTCATGTCTGGTTTACAGCTTATCAACACAAGTTTTACTCTTACAGATGGGAAGGACATAAGGCTTAGCAGCATTTAGTTGAAGTCATTACATTTAGCCCACTCATCAATGGTACTGAGATCTTCATTCAACCTGGAGTACAGATCATCAAGAAGCCCAGTTCGTCGATTTAGATAGAGCTGGACATCTAACTCCAAAAAAACAAGGACATCTAGCTTGAAGTTGCTTGAAAGCGTTAGTTAAAGACCTATTGACTCTTTGAATTCTTTTACATAAATTATTAGACAAAAGATTGACAGCACTATCACAAAACCTAAAGAGAAAATGAAGCTTTTGACCCAAATATTTATGGTTAACTTTATCAAAGGCCTTGGAAAAGTCAAGTAAACAGGGTAAGGTCATAGAGCCAGCATCATATTCCGGTCGAATATCATCAAGCACCTTCACAACTGCTGAAAAACAACCATATCCTGCCCTAAAACCAGACTGGTATGGGGATAATATTTTTTCTCAGATAAATATTTCGTCGTTGAGCGTGCAATACCGAGTGGATACGCAGTACGTTTTCATACATGTATACGCTGTATTGCACACCCAAGGACGATTTGCCAATTTGTTGAGCCATTATTTTTTTACATACTTTAGACAATGATGAAAAAATGCTTATCGGCCTAAAATCATTTGCACCAGAAGGATTTTGTTTTTTAGCAACAGGTAGAACGGTAGCAATTTTCCACATGTCAGGAAAGGAAGAATTTATGAAGCAACTATTTATAATGTGCGTAAGGGAACTAATTATGTAAGGTAGTATTAGTTTAATGAACTTGATGGGAATACCATTTTCTATGAGTGCATTAGATTTTATCTGCGAAACATCAAGTTAATTAAAAGTTTTGAACTCGAATATTTGTTGCATGGCCACGTTGAAAAAGGAAAAACGATCATTGGTACGGGCATCAGAAGTATCGACAAAAAAATTATTTGAAAGTTCAGGATCTTCATTACATTCGGAGCGATTATTATTAAATAAGTCACGTCTTTTAATGTTGTTCCGCAAAGTTATTATTCATTCGTTTTATTATTCATCCAAATATATTGTATCGCCTTCAAAGTAAGCCTTTTCCGAAATAATACATTTTTGCCAACGAATATTCCAATCATCAAAACATTTTTGAAACGCGTTTTCTGGAATCAACTTTAGTTCTCGCTGCGAAGTCTGTTTTATGAGGGAGACTAGGATTTCCGGGGCGCCGCGATTTGAAAATGGTTTAATGAAGAACTTTAAAAAAAATAAGAATGGCCGAACAATCGATTTATCCATTTGTTCTCAAGTTATCGATTTTTGAGAATTCTTTTTTTTGATCGGGTAAGAAAATTGGCTATATTTTTCTTCATGTATAACCGATATTGCTGTTTAAGGTATTATTTATAATAATAATTAAAATAATGTATAAGGTAATACATAAGGCTTTCACATATATTTTAAATGAATCACATTTGTTGAGAATTTAATGTTTTGTAGCTATTTTTATGCAAACGTAAAGTATTTGTTCATATAAAACTGTTATTTTCTCAAAAAGTACCGTTATTAATATAAATAAAAAAAAACTAAATTATTGAAGCTGGAAAATTTATCTTTCATTTAGTATAAAATATATATTTTTTATTTGATTTTTCATGGTGTTTTTTTTTATGATGAAATCCCTTGTACGGAAAATTGATAATTCAAGCATATTTAGCTTAGTTGTTTTGTATTCTTATTCTATATTTTCTTATATCACCACTACAATAAATAACTGTTCTTATGGCAACATTGTAGCTGTAATATTTATATAAATTAATAGAATTTTCTAGCCAGCGAAAAAATTTGAAATTTTTAGTTGATCAGTTTTGGACAATGGTTTTCATTTTATTAAATCAAATAGCTGACGTTCGCTTATGCCATTAACAAATGCAAATGTTGTCACGGCCAATTGCGATTTATATGACCATTTGCCAAAAATGCAATAATGATAAATCTAGGAACATTGGGAAAACTTATTATATCCATTTATTTAACAAAATCTTTCTTGCGCGTATTTTGTTACACTCTATACGTGTTTTCATTTCAACACTTAAGTTTTATTGCATATCGGTAATGCGATTGCCACTGACAAAATGATTATGTTTATAAGTGTTTGAAAATTTTTTAAAATTTGCTATTTCTCTGGCGATACCCTACTGGGTATGAGTTACTGCTGTTTGATTAAATAACTGTTACTTTTTTATTCAATCGGAAGTTATTGTTGACCAAGCCATCACGTGGTGAGTGTTAATTTAAAGTGATTTCATAAGAGTTAACGAAAACAAGTATTTTGTTGGGAATTAAAATGGACTTTTAAAATAAACATTCACTGCTTCATTCGAAGCTGGAGAATTTTTCTATTGATATCTTTTCCTTTTATTTAATTCTAGAAACCAAAGAGAAGGCGATAGCGTATTCCGAAGAAATTGGATTACTTCCAAAAAAAAGTCTATTCCTCCTGATTGTTGCGGATCACCAATGGCTGTTGAGGATTGCATTGAGAAAAAACTTGGATGGAGATGTTCCAGTCCATGTTCAAAAAAGAAAGGCTCAAAAGCCTGCAGGAAGATAATGAATCCTAGCCTTGGAACTGTATTTGATGGCAACTCATGCCGTATTGACGTTAGAGACGTGCTGGCAGTGCTGTTTTGTTTTGTATTAAAAATTAAAGTAATAGATGTTTATAAACATCTCCTAAGTTTGCGTCGCATTAATGAGGAATCTGAACTAAGTGTGTCCACTGTTATAGACTATTATAGTTATTGTAGAGAAGTGGCAGAAGTTGTAGCGTCCCACGCTATTCGTCTCGGTGGTGAAGGCAAAAGAATTCAGATCGATGAAACTTTTTTGACCCACCAGCAAATACAATCGAGACCGTATAACAGATCAAATGACAATAGTAGTTCTTGGCATTTATTGTAAGAAGATTGCAGTGGCCTATTTTTTAAGGTAAATGTTAATTTAAATAATAATTATTCATTGTAAAATTTCTAGATTCAATTAGAATACTCATTTTCTTACATTTCAGGTAAATTCAAAAAGTAAGGCTGAAATTTGGCTTTATCTTAAAAAATATATTGATCCAACTGCAAGTTTTGTATGCATCACTTCTACAATGCAAATTGTATAGCTCTAACACTGTGCATATGCTAACAAACCATAGTAAAGGCGAGTTTGTTGAGAAAGGCAATAGTAGAAATACGATTAATGATTTGGAGAATCAAAATAAACTGCTTAAAATAAGTGTACTTTGCCGCAGAACTCTGAAACTGTTTCACCAATACATGTCCCTGCATTTCTATAGACAAATTTTTTAAGAAAAGCTCTACAAAGACTGCGTTGGCTCTTAAATAATGCACTTTTTAGAAGATGTAAAGTCATTATATCCTGGATTTGTAAACGGTACTCGCGGAGTTGGGTTGCAGCTTAAGGAAATTGACGTTTCCACAGTTGAGTCCGAAAACCTCAAAGAAATGATTCCCGAAAAACGTCGGCATGTTTTAACGGTTCAGAATGAGAAAGAGAAATTGGAAGATGACGATGAAGAAGAAACTGGCGATAATTATTATTAAACGTCTCTGATAAAACCTTTTCCCGTTTGCTCGTCAAATAGTTAAATACAATTTTTTTAAATGCTATTTTATAATAGCTATTCGGTCTGCCATATTAAATTCTCAAGATAATAAAACTTGCAAGTTTATTATGAATGAGAATTTACGAAATATCGCTAATGAAGAAGAGTGGCGTTTTCAGAAATAGTTTTGTACATTTTGCAAATAGCAAATTTATGTAATATTGTGTAAATTGTAAGGAATATATATATATAAACTCTCAATGTTTGATAGTTTAAATCATACTTGATTTTAAATACAAATTATAGCTGTTTGATAGTTTAAAATTGTTTATTGAGCTTAAGGTCAAAGTTAGAACAATTAATTGTACTAACGAATCTTTCCAAAGAAACAACAACAGCATAGTTTTTATTCAATATGAAAAGGAAAAAATTACTAGCTGATTTTATTGCAGTTTCGGCCGTGTTAAAGGCTTCATCAGAAATCTTTGTGATGCCCGTGCCAGCGCGCACTAGCGCACTGCACCACAGAGGCGATGAGATTAATTAGTACAATTAATTGTTCTTACTTTGACCTTAAGCTCAATAAACGATTTTAAACTATCAAACAACTAGAATTTGTATTTAAAATCAAGTATGATTTAAACTATCAAACATTTAGAATTTGTATTTAAATCATATAAAATCAACAGAATATATATATATTTATAAATATATCAAACGAAAGGGTAAATTGTAAGCTTTAAAAATAAAATATATTTTTAGTACCTTAATAACGAAAATATCGGTTTTTTTTTATTACAAATTTGGAATATGACATAGTTTAACTTATAAAATTACAAATACGCTTGCAATGATAAACGTTTTGTATGTAATTGAAAAGGTAATATAGTTATCTTTAAAAATACATACCAATCTTTTAGATCCATTGGAAAATGGCAAAGAAATGAATTTTTTTTTTTAAGATCTTTTAGCAAAACAAAAAACCTAAAAAATCGATAACTAATTGATGCTAGTTGCAAACTCGCTAGTTCTGCATAAATTTGTGAACATTGAATAAATTGAAATTTTAGTTGTAAAAACAGTAACAGTTACGTAACGTTTCAAATATTTTAAAAATCTTTATGCTGTTATTACATAAGGTAGGGTAGAAGGGGTATCATTCTAAATGGGGCACATACGTCACCCCTTGTTTTTTCCAAAATAAGCAACACTGTTAAATCGAAATAAACATCATATAATGCTTATAACGATAAAGTTCCATCCCTATGAAAATTACGTTTCAACGTCAAGCATGATTGCGACAAAGTGTGTTTTTGTATTTTTTGGTGTGGTGGGAAAACATTTTTGGGTAGGATAATTCATTTTTAATAATTTCAGTGCTTGTGTTGGAAAATTGAAAATGCGTGAGCTTGTAACAGTAATATTAGTGCATAAAATAACATAAGCTTCAATTAATGTTATAGATAAAAAAAAAGAAATTAAAAATTTGTTTTCGTGAATGCCTGCATATAGGGTGTACATACGCCAAAGTGCAATGGGGGCAGTTTCGCCAGCGTATGGTCCCCTTACGGTAGATTCGCCAGCCGTTTATCTTGAAATAAAAACTATTATGGATTGATTTTCTATTCGCCTTATAAAGCTCGAATAAGCTATTCGACGAATAAAAGTATGCCAAGTTAAAAATAACTACGAAACCAGTGATTCTAATTACGACTCCACTATATCTCTTAATTTATGACTTAATTTATGACAGCGCTTTTATTCGTCGAAAAGTTTATAGGGCAAATGGAAAACCAGCCCTTTATTGAATATTTTTCATAGAAATACAAATTGCATTTCAGGTTTTAATGGTTATAATGGTGCTCGCCATAAGAGATGTCTTAAGAAAGAAATTTGCACAAGGTGGATTTTTTGAGAAAAAAGGCAAACGGCTGGTTTTTCTATGAACCCATATAAAAAGACGTCTCATACATATGTATTGAATAGTGATATGAAGCTTAAACTGCCAGATCCAATACATTCTCCAGGAAAATTAGCAGCTTCTTTTTTTTCGAAATAAATTTAAATTGTCAACTAACTGAAAACTAATATAAAACATAAATTTTCGTAAGTTTTTTTTTTTGTTTTTAACGTAAAATTGAATTTATTGAAATTAAATATATTTTCCTTTAATTAGTTTCTTTTTGAGTATATCTTATTCACGACTTATTATCTAAAAGTACAGATTTTTATTTTGTGGCGTATGCACCCCATGGGTGGGGCGTTTTGGCCGATTTGACTTTTTTTGCAAATTATAAAAAAGATAAAAGTAAAAAGATACTCGCTCCTAAGGACTAAAATATAAAAGTATGTATAAGTATCAATAAGCTTCAGACTGAAAACGAATTTTTCAGAAAATTGATTCGGAACATGTTTCGATTTAATTATTTGGTTTTTGTTATTTTTTAAACCTTCACATTGGGTATTGTCGTATTTGTTTTGAATCGCACATTCATCTTCAGAATTGTATATTATTGTATTGCTATGAATATAAAAAATATTTTTATTTATATTTTCTTCCATTTAATTTTAACTATTTTTCTACTTTTTGATCTATATTTCTCGACTTATATGAAATATTTTAAGAATTATAATGAAATATGCTAAGGATGCAACCGTTTTTTACAATGCAAGTACAAAACATTGTGAGTATACTGTAAAAATTTGAGACCAACATTTAAAATGTTAACGAAGTTTTATCACATAGTCGAGAGCGCCTCATAACTTTAAAAACGTTTTTCTTGACACAAAATGTGTTTTAAAAAATTATATTAAAACGATTGAACTGAAATTTCAATACGTTATTATATACGCTAATAACTCTCGCATTTAGTAGAATTGTACATTTCTACAAAAAATACGTGGTTTTTAAAAATTTCTGTTTAGATGTCCGCCATTTTGTTATTTTTTTATGAAAATTATTAAATCAGTAAGAATGACAAGTCTACAAAATAATAATCTATTTAAATTGTTTCTTTTAAGTTACTTCATGTACCATTATAACCCGGGCAAGCAAAAAACCTTATTTTTTGGACGTCGTACAAATAAAAAAATTATTGTAAAATAAAAAAAGTGATTTTTGTACAGTTTAAGATGTTTATAAAACCATTTAAAAATATTTAAACGATTTTTTTTAGTTTCTTATAAAAAAATTATTCCGAAACAAACCTTAGAAACTAGCAGAGCACCGTACTACATCCTTAATTTAACACAATTATTCGAAGTTGTTTTCAATTTAGTTTGTACTTATAAGATAAATGTGCAGCTTTTTAAAAATAACAATCTGCTTTAGATTTTAAATCTAAATATAGTTTCAATAATACAAGCATAAAGCCAGTTTACGTAGTACTAGCATACAACTTGTTTCAAAAAGACTATAACAATTCGAAGACTAGCATACACTTAGTATGAAAACTACTAGAATTGAAGTGGCAAAAGTAATACCAAAAAGAAACTGGTCAATATTAAACTAGTATTTAACTAGTAAAAAAAATACTAGCACAAGGGTGGTTCAAATCATAGCAGTAAAATGCTTAGTTTTGATTACACTAGTATTTTACTGGTTTAAAAGTTAAAACTATCACAATTAGTTCAAATTATGCCAGTAAAAATACTACCTCAATTCATATTGAGAATAAACAATTGTCTTTTTCTATGACATCAACACAGGAAAATAACCAGTTTACGCAATGTAAAAAGCATCCCTGCAGTGTAATCAACTAGATTTATACCAGTCAACAACTAGTTGGAAATATCCAACAACTAGTTCGATTTATGTCCTATTCTCATAGAACCGACTGGTATTTTTTACGTGGTGATGTCATTGGAAAAGACAATTGTCTTACTATAGATAAGGTTTTAACTAGTTAACAACTCATTTTTTATGTAAAGTAAAGTTCTAGTTGGGTTGTGACTAGTTTTTAACCAATATAGTAATTATCGAATTAAAACTAGTTCATAGGTTCATATTTTTTCAATAGTTCATAGGTTCAAAGAACATATATTTTTACAACAAAATATTAGCTAAAGGCTAAAGTTAAAGCTATTTGATGAAATACCATGTTTATGGTATACTGCATGTTTTTAAATTAGTTTTTATATGTTTCAATTTGTTTATTATTAGTTTGTTCCAATGGGGTACCCAGCTCCAACTGGTTTTGGAACTGGTTGATTTTGATAATATGTAGTATAGTTTGATTTTGGCTAGTTTTACAACTGGTTTAATGTGACTTGACAAAAACTAGTTGGGCTTAAACTACTTTTGCAACTAGTAAATCGTGACAAAATATAAACTAGTTTGTTTTGACTAGTATAAATACTACTCATGTTTTAATGCTGACTAGTCTTACACTGCAGGGATTTGAGCTGAACAAGTACTGGTTTTTTGACCTAGTAAATTTTTCTAGTATTTTAACTAGTTTGCTACACTGCAGGGGAGTACACTGACGTGTGTGGATTTTACCCAGATTATGGATCTGCCTTAAGGAACCGTGTGCAACACAAAAGCTATGCCTGTTCGAACAGAAATATACTAATGCTGTTTCTGAAATAAACGTATCAATTTTAATTGTAATTGTAGTTACACATACACAATTAGATTTAAAATTAGTGAGGATCGGTCACATGATCAATTAATATTTTAGGATAGCAAGTAATTTAACTTTTTAAACTTATGGCAAGTTGACTTAATTTGGTTAAGTTTAGGTTAGATCAATTCCAATTTTCAAAATATTTTAAATATTATTTTATAGGCTTTTTGATCGTAGGTTTATATGCAATTAAAAGCACAGTTTTAATTCATTTTTTTCCCCGACGTTTCGTTGGCTATTTTCCAACATTTTCAAGGGATTTTTTTTTTATTAAATGTGTTAAAATTATGTGTGTGACATATATTGTTATTGATAACTTTTTAATATTTTTTTATATTTTTTTTTCCTTTCATATTGAAAAAACTTTGTTGTTGTTGTTGTTTCTTTAGAAAAATTCGTTAGAACAATTAATTGTTTCTAACTTTGACCTTAAGCTCGATAAACGATTTTAAACTGTCAAACAACTAGAATTTGTATTTAAAATCAAGTATGATTTAAACTATCAAACATTTAGAATTTGTATTTAAATCATATAAAGTCAACATAATAAACATAGAGGTCATTTAGGAAAAAACTTTAATCAAATGGTAGAGCTCGACCAAACGGAAACAGCTGAAAAACAAAATCAGCAAAAATTCTAAAAACAACTTCAGTAAACATGCTTTGTTAGTGCAGAATTCCAGCAGGCTGTTGGACTACATATAATATAGGCATAGAAACTAAAGTAAAACAGAAATACAACAACAAATGTGGCATTATGAAATTAAGGGAAAAAATGAGAAATTGAAGCTTCAAAATCTCATCGCCCCGATGGTGCAGTGCGTCTACGCGCTTGCACGGGCAATCACAAAGATTTCTGATGACGCGTTTAGCACGCAGAAATTGTACAATAAAATCAATTTGCTAGTGGTTTTTTTCCTTTCATATTGAAAAAACTTTGTTGTTGTTGTTGTTTCTTTAGAAAAATTCGTTAGAACAATTAATTGTTTCTAACTTTGACCTTAAGCTCGATAAACGATTTTAAACTGTCAAACAACTAGAATTTGTATTTAAAATCAAGTATGATTTAAACTATCAAACATTTAGAATTTGTATTTAAATCATATAAAGTCAACATAATAAACATAGAGGTCATTTAGGAAAAAACTTTAATCAAATGGTAGAGCTCGACCAAACGGAAACAGCTGAAAAACAAAATCAGCAAAAATTCTAAAAACAACTTCAGTAAACATGCTTTGTTAGTGCAGAATTCCAGCAGGCTGTTGGACTACATATAATATAGGCATAGAAACTAAAGTAAAACAGAAATACAACAACAAATGTGGCATTATGAAATTAAGGGAAAAAATGAGAAATTGAAGCTTCAAAATCTCATCGCCCCGATGGTGCAGTGCGTCTACGCGCTTGCACGGGCAATCACAAAGATTTCTGATGACGCGTTTAGCACGCAGAAATTGTACAATAAAATCAATTTGCTAGTGGTTTTTTTTTCCTTTCATATTGAAAAAACTTTGTTGTTGTTGTTGTTTCTTTAGAAAAATTCGTTAGAACAATTAATTGTTTCTAACTTTGACCTTAAGCTCGATAAACGATTTTAAACTGTCAAACAACTAGAATTTGTATTTAAAATCAAGTATGATTTAAACTATCAAACATTTAGAATTTGTATTTAAATCATATAAAGTCAACATTATAAATAAAAACTTTTAACAAATTGACAGGACTTATGCAAAAACTAAGGAGAAAACGATGTAAACACAATAAACATAATTTGCATTATTTCTTGAAGTGTTCTGCCCAATCCACAAGATAGGCGATCCCACTATCTGTGCCAATTACCGTGGGATAAGCCTTCTTAATATCGCATATAAGGTCCTGTCGAGCGTTTTATGTGAAAGATTAAAGCCCATTGTAAATGAACTGATGGGACCTTACTAGTGTGGCTTCAGACCTGGAAAGTCCACCATCGAACAGATTTTCACGCTACGACAAATCTTGGAGAAGACTCAAGAAAAACAAGTCGACACCCACAATCTTTTTGTCGACTACAAAGCCGCCTTCGACAGCCCAATAAGGAAGCACCTGTTCTCCACCATGTCTTAATTTGGTATTCCTGCAAAACTAATACGACTTTGCAGGATGACACGGAGCAACACCAGCAGCGCAGTTAAAATCGGGAAGGACCTCTCCCCACCATTTGCATTGAGATCAAACGAAGAATAACTCTTGCCAACAGGTGTTACTTTGGGCTCAGTAGGTAATTGAAAAGCAGAGCACTCTCTCGACAAACGAAAATCACGCTCTATAAATCACTCATCATGCCCGTCCTACTTTATGAATCACAAACCTGGATGCTGAGCAGTTCAGATGAAAAGACTTTAGGAGCATTCGAGAGAAAGATTCTTCGTAAGATCTACGGACCAATCTGCGTCAATGGCGAGTACCGAATACGGTGGAATGATGAACTGTATGAGCTGTACGCTGACATCGACATAGTCAATCGCATTAAAATCGAGCGGCTTAGCTGGCTTGATCGTGTTCAGCGCATGAAAGACGATGCTCCAGTGAAGAAAACATTCGATACGGTACCCAGCGGCGGTCAACGCAGAAGAGGACGACCGCATCTTCGTTGAAAAGACCAAGTAGAGGAAAACCTGATGAAGCTTGGAATTTCTAACTGGTGCCAGCAAGCGAAAGACAGAAATGGCTGGCGCAAATTCTTAGATGAGGCCAAGACAGACATACGGTTGTAGCGCCAACTAAGTAAGTAAGTAAGTATTGTGGTAAAAGATATGATTTTGAAATAAGTGTGTGCGTTATTTTTTTACTTAAAGTTTGTTTTGAAAAAATTAATACCGATGAATAACTTTCGTAAACAATTTCTTAATTTTTTTTAATAAAACTGAAAGGTTCCAGCATCACAGCTCAATAAAGATTGAAACATGTACACATCAAAATTCCTATTTTTGTTATTATATCGTACACAGAAAAGTTTCTTTTGCTTGCCATACGAGCAAAGTTATTGCAATTTTTTGAATTTTAAAAACTTTACTGTTATTGCTGAACTTAAAAAAAAATTGATCCGGTAGCAAATAGTTTCGCTGCACTCATTTGAGCATTTGTGCATTTCAGGGCAAAAACATAGTCGTAAATTTAGACTTGAGCACAAAAACCTTGAAAACGAAACTTTAAAGTCTCCGTCAGTTTGCAAAATATTTTGCTTACATCTGAAAATAACTTAGAAAAAGAATTTTGTGCTACTTTTTGTCCCCTGACAAGGACGAATATTTTTCACGACAGAAAACACAAAGAATAAGAAGGAAAGCAAAGTCTTATGCAATACTTGCTCCACAATTTCGCAGCATAATGATGGCAATAAAGCACCGGATAACGCTTAGCTTCAAGCTGACAAACAAAAATGACTCCAAAGGAGCTCTTTAGCCTTTGCGCCTCACTGGATCCACGCGAAAGTGTCACTGAGAGTACTCAAGATACTGCTGCGTCACGCTATTCTTGTTTGCTATCATGTTCAATGATTGCGCCTTCCATGTCTTGGAGGCAGCTGACTTGAGTTTTATTAATGAAATATGTTTGCACATCCTTCAACAGTTTCCTCATTATACTTGAAATATTTTTTTATATTTTTGATTTTGTGCATTCCAAAGATGTGCATTTTTGCCTACAGCAACTCTAGGTTGTTTTTGTAAACATTTATGATTTTGCTGTTGCATTTGGCTTCTTCTTTGGTAATAACTTTTAAGCAAGTGAGATTAGTCGATTTGATATCAACGCAACATTTAATCTAGCTATGTTAGAAAAAAAGGCCAGCCTTTATTTGACACAATTAAAAAAATGCTAAATTATAAAAATCATTCAAATAGCTAAACATTACTAATAATTTTTATTACACTATGCAACAATTCCAGGGTTTTTATAATCTGTATGAGATTAAAATTTCATATCTCACTGATTTTCAAAAGCGAATATTTACAAATAGAATACAACAAACAGGTATGTCATTATTGGTCTTTCGGTCTTAAAGAATGTGGGTCATAATAGGTCTCTTTACGTACTCGATTCAAGCAACATCAAGTTATTTTACAAATTTTTAAAGCTCGAGAGAGAAGAATAACATGCAAAATGTCACTCTCTACTCTATTACAATTACTTGAAGTTAGTACGGATACAGACCTAATGTTTTTTAAAATTCACGGTATTTGATTCGCTAATCTCGGGATTTTTGGATATTCAAATGTAAAGAATGTTAAACAAATAAAATGGTAGGTCATACCAAGATTAGTTTAAAAACGCAAGCTTTGGAGATTTATCCACGCTTGTATATATCTATCTAGGTACGCTTATGTTGCTAGATATTTATTTAAAGCAACTACACTCAGGGAAAAATACTCGTACCTGATTCAGGTTATTTTTACCTGATGAATTTGGTTAGGAGAGTCAACCACATCGTATTAACCTGATCCACGTTACGTTAACCTGACGGACAGAAAACATGTTGAAAATAGCGGAAAAGGTGAAATGAACCTGTCTTTAAGCTTTCAATTATAGCTAATTCTGTGGTCATTTGGAATAAAAAATAAAGTAGTCATGATTCATTTGCTCTAGGTCTTCTTCTGGGCCCCGCTGGAGCTAAAAAGCTGGTTTTTTGTCTTAATTTTTCTTCTCGTGATGTGATTGTTGAAAAATTTCAACATTTTCATGTAGATGTTTGAGGTAAAAACATGTAAACCAAGCATTAATAAACCTTATTCAATTCAATTCAACCACAATTGCTGGTTAAAATTCGGTTAAGATAACCACAATTTTCAGTTTCATTAAACCTAAAAAACAGGTTAAATTTACTTGATTGGCATGTGGTAATCTCAACCTGACGATTCATGTTGGCAAATTTTATACTGAAATTTAGTTAAAATTTGGTTAAATTAACCAGATTTTTTTCTGGGTGTTATAACCAAATTTGTTGTAAATTTGCTGTAACCAATTTTAAAATAAAAAAGTTAAAACGATTTATAGGAAAGGTCTTCTTATTGCGCAAGTAGACGCGGCACAAGCTGATGCTTCTTAAGGCCCAACTAAGATAAGGGGCATTCCACGTGAAGCGGACAAGTAAAAAATGTTGATGCTTCCGATTTTAGTAATATTTAACTATGTTATATCTATATACGTCTTCGATCCAGATACAAAATATTTTTACAGTATAAAGCCTGGTTAACGAACCAGAGGTCTTTAGAAATTTGACTAACCGGCATGAATGCACTTCTTTTAATTCCATTACCCAGTTTAAAAAATTACAATGAAATAAGTCAAGGAGTTGAATTTATACCGCCTTTAATAAGCTCCTCAAATGCATTTTTGGATTTTAAGAAATAGTTTATTTAAATTTTAGAAACTGGAATTTCACAAAGTTAGACCTTTTTATTTTTTTTTCGCAAATAGACCAAATACAGTTTTGAAGGCGCACAGTGCGGTTTCTCGATTTTAGAATAACATTTGTATTAGTTTAGAAACTATAAAAGGTAGGGTCATTTAGGTAGGTCTTTGTATAAATGAGTTTTAGCCAGGACATAACTGTTATGCAACTTTTTTGGAATTGGTCAAAATAATTGATTAAAATGGGTTAAAATACATTTTAGTTATTAATAACTTTTATTTTTAAGACAAATTTTTTTTCGGTTGTCGCATAACTTTTATTTTTGAGGAATACATTTTTTAGGTTGACGCATAACAGTTATTTTCTGATATTAATTTAATTCGGTTATAAGTGTCAAAAGTCAAGAAAAGGTTGGGTTTTTCTTTTGGGATAGACTCACACCTCTTAGCAGTGGTCGATATAGGGTATTGATCCCACGTCATCGTTGTGATGTTAGAATTTCTAAAAGTTGACACCATGGCGGACCCTTAAAAGTGTGTTTTTATATTCGCGTTCTTTTTTAGAATCTTAACCAAAGAAATCGATTGCCACATCGATTACCGACGACCGGTTACCTAGCCGAATACGAATTACTGAAGAGATTACCAAGCGATTACTTAGCCGAATACCAGGTACTAAGCGATTACATTAACGCAGACTAATAACTGAAGAGATTGCCAAGCGATTATTTAGCTAAATACCGGATACTAAGCGATTACATAACCGAAGACAGATTACTAAAGAGATTACCAAGCAATTACTTAGCTGAATACCGGTTACGAAGCAATTACGAGAACAAAGAAACATCTTTAACAGGCGCAAAATCGACAGCACGATTGACCAACACACTTCTGACCCACGGACACCCATGCCTCAGTTATTAAACGCTGCATACATAGTATACTATCATAAGAATGAATTTTTCAATGAAGACATAATACATACATACTAAATAATTTTTGAGAGTTACTGGATCTTTCGCAGGATCCTGGAGTGGCTGAGCTATATCTCAGCCTGTGTATAAAACAATGCTAGAAATGGTAGATATTCTGCCAGCTTTAATTGGTTACTAATTTAAAATCTGATGTAAGAATTTCAATTTTTTTTGACAATAGGATGGACTCTAAAAATGTGTTTTTTGTTTTATACTCTTTGTAGATGCGCTTGTCGGTCATTGCGAATCTAATGTTAGTATTTGAAAAAAGTGCATACATTTCATAAAATTATTTACCTAATTTTGAAAAATTTACAAAACTTTGCAATTACACCATTCATTAAAGGGCCCATTTAAATAAAAAAATGCATTTGAAAATGTATTAGATAATGATTAAGCATAGATTTATTATTTATTATTTGACAAAAATAAAAGACATTAATATTAAAACTTTCATTAGTGAATTTATTTGATAATGATTAAACAAACATTTTTTATTAAAAAAAATTAAGTTCTTAAAATTTTGTAATAAAAATAATTTTTATAAGGTACGCTCAGCTTTTTCAGTATTATAATAGTTTTCTATAGTTGATTTAATACTTTACGCAAATATGTGAAATTAATTTAAGAAATTGTCATATACTTTTTTAATTCATTGCTGATGTCAGATGGGGTTCGGTGCAGTTGTCTGTATGTATGAAATTCTGTATACAAAATTCTGCATTACAAAATTCTGCATAAACTTAAAACTGTGTTAAAAAATTCTGTATGCCGAAATTCTGCAAAATATGGACTAAGGGGAGCTAAGATAAATAATATTAAAATAACAACTTTCCGTACAAGGGCAAATAATTCAATCTTAAAAAAGAATTGAGTGCAGACTTTTTGAAAGCAAAATTTTAAAAAACAGTCTATTGAAGTACAGGTTTTTAGACAAACATTATTTTAAAAATACACACTTTTGACAAGCAGAAAACTGACCCGCTCCCTTCTGGAATGTAAAAACATGATTTTATTAATTGAAGTTGCATTTGTTGCTGCCGAAAAAACTCATTCAGAAGCTGCACTGATTGCTGGAGAATCTAATATTTTAACTTAACTTGTAGAGCAAGGGGAATTAATTTTGATGTTTTTAAAATTTTTAATTTTTTATCATAATTTTTCAAATTTTTTTGCTATTGAGAAATTGAGATCAGCTCTTAGTACTCTCACAATAAAAAATGTTAACATTTGTTTCTCTATTATGGAGGTTTAAAAGAATTTCATTGGAGTATAATGTCAAAGAGAGGAAAAAAAGTTGCTTCTGTACTAAAAATAAAACAAAGGGGATTTATTTTTGAGTTTGGAACTGTTTCAAAAAAAAAAAATACGTTCAAATGTAACATTTTATTTACGCTATGGCAATTTACATATTTTTTCATTATTTAAAATAGTTTTTTCAATTAAGTAAGGGTTGATACAAAACGCAGTTGCTAAAATGCGAAATTAAACATTTTGCACTATAGCCAAAGGGCACAACAATAAGAAGAATTCAATATTAAAAACAATAAAAAACAGCATACTTAGAAAAAAAGCATTATCAGAAAACTTGGCGTTAAATTTAAAAAATCCCCCAATTTTTTTTTGTGTGGGCTTACATTACTTTTACGACCTTTAATACTTTCAACACATCTACATAGAGTATGAAAGAACTCTTTTAAGAGTCCATCCTAGTTTTAAAAAACATTGAACTTCTGACATCAGATTTGAATTCAGTGACCCCTCAATACTGTCAGAATATCTACGATTTCTGACATTGTTTTATACACAGGCTGAGGTAAAACTCAGCCGCTTCAGGATCCTGTGAAAGATTCAGTAACTCTCAAAAATTATTTACTATGTATGTATTATGTCTTTATTGAAAAATTCATTCTTTTGATAGTATCCTATGTATGCAGCGTTTAATAACTGAAACATGGGTGTCCGTGGATCAGAAATGATTTGGCTTATCGTGCTGTTGAAGATGTTTCTGCTGAAGATCAGCTGTTGAAGATCGAGCTGTTGAAGATGCGAGCTTTTGTGCTTGTTGAAGATGTTTCTTTGTTCTCGTAATCGCATAGTAACCGGTATTCAGCTAAGTAATAGCTTTGTAATCTCTTCATCTATCAGTCTTCGGTTATGTAATCGCTTAGCAACCGGTATTCGGCTAAGTAATAGCTTTGTAAACTCTTCATTTATCAGTCTGCGTTATGTAATTGCTTATTAACCGGTATTCGGCTAAGTAATCGCTTGGTAATCTCTTCAGTAATGTATTCGGTTAGGTAATCGGTTGTCGGTAATCGATGTGGTAGCCGATTTCTCCGGTAAAGATTCTAAAAAGGAACGCGAACATAAAAATACATTTTTTAGGGGCAAAAACTTTTAGAAAATCTAACATCACAACGATGACTTGAGATGATTACCCTATATCGACCACGGCTAAGAGGTGTGAGTCCATCCCAAAAGAAAATCCCATCCCATTTATTTTATTTTTAACACTAATAACCGAAAAAAATTAATATCAGAAAATGACTGTTATTAGTCAACCTAAAAAATGTATTCCTCAAAAATAAAATTTATGCGGCAACCAAAAAAATTTGTGTTAAAAATAAAAGTTATTCCTGACGAATATTTTTATGGGTTCAAATTGCCCAACTTTTTATGCTGTGAAATATAGAATAACAATTATTTTCGGTCCCTGGTTTTAGACCAAGTTAAGTAACAACACAAAAAATGAGAATTCTTGGTCAAGTGCATCCCTTACCCCCATACAAACCATATTTTTTAATAAGAAGAAAACCGCATAAAATTGCTTATTTATGCCTTTAAAGAGTAAATTTTAACTACATTTAATCGTCATGCTTAAAATTATTACAATTTATTAACTTCTAGATATATCTCCTATTAAATAGATTACCCAATTAACGAAGTTTAAAAAAAAAGCGTCGTTGGACACACAAGAGAAGCGAAGCTTTTTCGCAGTTTCATAGACTTGATAATTTAAAGGTTTTTATAATACAATAACAAAATAATTTCAAAATTTAGAAATTTAAAATAACATGAAATTAATTAAAAAAAACACGATAGAATAACACCAGTAAATTTTTTACATTTGTTTATTATTTTATTTAATTGCATGTTACATTCATTTTGAATTATTTTGGTAAATGTGTTCTATTACACTATTCTGATCCGGATTAAACATAAGGCAATCCTTATTAAAAACAGGGCGCTGATTCCAAATATTAAGTTTATTATTTGTAGTGAATTTCAAAAAGGTGATCCTGTGTTATTGCAAATAAAACATGATTTTATGAATTCAAAGTATTTTCAACTGAAGGTAATTGAGATGCCTTTCATTTATTACTACATTATATTCCAATGAGATATACATCTAAGGCTCTATTCTAAAAAATCTCTCACTAAATACAAGTGTAAAAACTACTTGAGTGAAAATAGAAAAAAAATGATAACAAAAGCGATTAATACAAAACCACTTAAATCTCAACGTTCTTGAAAGGCATTGGGCTCTTCAAGTTAAGTACCTATAAAGTATTTGTTTTGAAATAAACAATATTTTTCTTTCCGAAACTTGGTTATGAAAGCGAAGAGCATGGAGAAAGATTTCACCAGCAAATGACAAATATGGAGCGCCGATACACTGGCTCCTGGAACAAGTCCATGTTTGGAGTCTACGCACGGTTTCTCATAAGAGAAACAGATCAAGATGAAAACAAGAAACAAAGTACATAGATCCTATATTTTCTTAATGTCATCTATCTGTCATTTTTTATTTTTAGCTTATTTAAGGATGTAGTCTGGTGCTCCGGCCTAATTTTTAAGAAATTCTTCTTTATAAGATTTAAACATTTTCATTAAAATTTAACAAAATGGCGAACTTATAAACAAAAGTTTTCAAAAATCGTGTTTTTTTCTGGAAAATCGGGGGAAACATAGGAAAGAATTATTCAAAATGTACAATTCTGCTACCTGCGAGAGCCATTAAAATGCGAGAGCAACGTATTAAAATTTCAGTTCAATCGGTTCGATAGAATTTTTTAAAACAACCGGGCCGATTAATAAAACGTTTCGAGAAAAAACTTTTAAAGTTTTAACAACAAAGCGCGCAATATAAGGCGCTCACGACTATGTGCTATAACTTCATTAATATTTTGAATTTTGGTTTGAAATTTTTACATTATACTCTCAATATATTGTATTTTTAAGAACCATTAAAAAATAGATTTTTTAAAACCCTAGCACCAGACCTTACCCTTTGAATTACTTCATCTTAATGTATAACGAAACGAAAGCTGAACGAGGTGCAAGACACGATAAGCAATAAATTTTTCCACATGTTTTTGCTCGTCTCTTTCACAAGAACAAGAAGCAGTTGTTATATAAGATTATGCTTAAATTGCTTAAACATAAAATCTGTAGTTATTACAATTGAATTTCGTGAAAGATTTTTTAGAGATTTATGTTATTTTCTCCGAACTAGAACAAACTTTAAAATAAAACTGTGAACCTATATATTTTTTTTTCATTTTGATAACTTTGTTAGCAAACTTATGTTCCATTTTATGAAAACTTTTAGAAACAAAATAAATAAAACTCAAATGTTTTTATTAATAGAGAATAAGATGTTTATCGTTTTGGAACATAATACAGTAATAAATGAAAGTTATTTCTATTACCTTCAAACACGTCATATTTAAAATAAAAACACGTCTTATTTGCAATAATGTATGAAAACTTTTTCGAAATTCACTAAAAATAATTACCTGTCGATAACTTAAAAACGGTGTTAGAGTCGAAAATGTATATCTAAATTGACTGTTCAATCTTTGAAATCAGAACATTTATGGAATTTAAAGAATCAGTGTTATTATAATGGAATTTTTTAATGAAATTATGAAATATTCATGCACAATCTTTTTGATCGATTATTGTGATCAGCTGAATCATAGCTTCACGCATTCACAATATAATATGTAGGATAGCTAATGCAGAATCCTTTTAATATATTCTTGTATTATACTGCAACATAGCTACAGTTAATACTTAATATTGAATGAACCACTAAACTTAGCGAAGTGGTTCGGATAAGATGGTAGCGTGTTGAACTATCAATCCTAAGAGTGCGGGTTCAGCTCTCGTAATAGTAATAATGATAATAATAATGATAATAATAATAATAATAATAATAATAATAATAATAATAATAATAATAATAATAATAATAATAATAATAATAATAATAATAATAATAATAATAATAATAATAATAATAATAATAATAATAATAATAATAATAATAATAATAATAATAATAATAATAATAATAATAATAATAATAATAATAATAATAATAATAATAATAATAATAATAATAATAATAATAATAATAATAATAATAATAATAATAATAATAATAATAATAATAATAATAATAAAATAATAATAATAATAATAATAATAATAATAATAATAATAATAATAATAATAATAATAATAATAATAATAATAATAATAATAATAATAATAATAATAATAATAATAATAATAATAATAATAATAATAATAATAATAATAATAATAATAATAATAATAATAATAATAATAATAATAATAATAATAATAATAATAATAATAATAATAATAATAATAATAATAATAATAATAATAATAATAATAATAATAATAATAATAATAATAATAATAATAATAATAATAATAATAATAATAATAATAATAATAATAATAATAATAATAATAATAATAATAATAATAATAATAATAATAATAATAATAATAATAATAATAATAATAATAATAATAATAATAATAATAATAATAATAATAATAATAATAATAATAATAATAATAATAATAATAATAATAATAATAATAATAATAATAATAATAATAATAATAATAATAATAATAATAATAATAATAATAATAATAATAATAATAATAATAATAATAATAATAATAATAATAATAATAATAATAATAATAATAATAATAATAATAATAATAATAATAATAATAATAATAATAATAATAATAATAATAATAATAATAATAATAATAATAATAATAATAATAATAAAAATAATAATAATAATAATAATAATAATAATAATAATAATAATAATAATAATAATAATAATAATAATAATAATAATAATAATAATAATAATAATAATAATAATAATAATAATAATAATAATAATAATAATAATAATAATAATAATAATAATAATAATAATAATAATAATAATAATAATAATAATAATAATAATAATAATAATAATAATAATAATAATAATAATAATAATAATTAATAATAATAATAATAATAATAATAATAATAATAATAATAATAATAATAATAATAATAATAATAATAATAATAATAATAATAATAATAATAATAATAATAATAATAATAATAATAATAATAATAATATAATAATAATAATAATAATAATAATAATAATAATAATAATAATAATAATAATAATAATAATAATAATAATAATAATAATAATAATAATAATAATAATAATAATAATAATAATAATAATAATAATAATAATAATAATAATAATAATAATAATAATAATAATAATAATAATAATAATAATAATAATAATAATAATAATAATAATAATAATAATAATAATAATAATAATAATAATAATAATAATAATAATAATAATAATAATAATAATAATAATAATAATAATAATAATAATAATAATAATAATAATAATAATAATAATAATAATAATAATAATAATAATAATAATAATAATAAAATAATAATAATATAATAATAATAATAATAATAATAATATAATAATAATAATAATAATAATAATAATAATAATAATAATAATAATAATAATAATAATAATAATAATAATAATAATAATAATAATAATAATAATAATATAATAATAATAATAAATAATAATAATAATAATAATAATAATAATAATAATAATAATAATAATAATAATAATAATAATAATAATAATAATAATAATAATAATAATAATAATAATAATAATAATAATAATAATAATAATAATAATAATAATAATAATAATAATAATAATAATAATAATAATAATAATAATAATAATAATAATAATAATAATAATAATAATAATAATAATAATAATAATAATAATAATAATAATAATAATAATAATAATAATAATAATAATAATAATAATAATAATAATAATAATAATAATAATAATAATAATAATAATAATAATAATAATAATAATAATAATAATAATAATAATAATAATAATAATAATAATAATAATAATAATAATAATAATAATAATAATAATAATAATAATAATAATAATAATAATAAAATAATAATAATAATAATAATAATAATAATAATAATAATAATAATAATAATAATAATAATAATAATAATAATAATAATAATAATAATAATAATAATAATAATAATAATAATAATAATAATAATAATAATAATAATAATAATAATAATAATAATAATAATAATAATAATAATAATAATAATAATAATAATAATAATAATAATAATAATAATAATAATAATAATAATAATAATAATAATAATAATAATAATAATAATAATAATAATAATAATAATAATAATAATAATAATAATAATAATAATAATAATAATAATAATAATAATAATAATAATAATATAATAATAATAATAATAATAATAATAATAATAATAATAATAATAATAATAATAATAATAATAATAATAATAATAATAATAATAATAATAATAATAATAATAATAATAATAATAATAATAATAATAATAATAATAATAATAATAATAATAATAATAATAATAATAATAATAATAATAATAATAATAATAATAATAATAATAATAATAATAATAATAATAATAATAATAATAATAATAATAATAATAATAATAATAATAATAATAATAATAATAATAATAATAATAATAATAATAATAATAATAATAATAATAATAATAATAATAATAATAATAATAATAATAATAATAATATAATAATAATAATAATAATAATAATAATAATAATAATAATAATAATAATAATAATAATAATAATAATAATAATAATAATAATAATATAATAATAATAATAATAATAATAATAATAATAATAATAATAATAAATAATAATAATAATAATAATAATAATAATAATAATAATAATAATAATAATAATAATAATAATAATAATAATAATAATAATAATAATAATAATAATAATAATAATAATAATAATAATAATAATAATAATAATAATAATAATAATAATAATAATAATATAATAATAATAATAATAATAATAATAATAATAATAATAATAATAATAATAATAATAATAATAATAATAATATAATAATAATAATAATAATAATAATAATAATATAATAATAATAATAATAATAATAATAATAATAATAATAATAATAATAATAATAATAATAATAATAATAATAATAATAATAATAATAATAATAATAATAATAATAATAATAATAATAATAATAATAATAATAATAATAATAATAATAATAATAATAATAATAATAATAATAATAATAATAATAATAATAATAATAATAATAATAATAATAATAATAATAATAATAATAATAATAATAATAATAATAATAATAATAATAATAATAATAATAATAATAATAATAATAATAATAATAATAATAATAATAATAATAATAATAATAATAATAATAATAATAATAATAATAATAATAATAATAATATAATAATAATAATAATAATAATAATAATAATAATAATAATAATAATAATAATAATAATAATAATAATAATAATAATAATAATAATAATAATAAATAATAATAATAATAATAATAATAATAATAATAATAATAATAATAATAATAATAATAATAATAATAATTATAATAATAATAATAATAATAATAATAATAATAATAATAATAATAATAATAATAATAATAATAATAATAATAATAATAATAATAATAATAATAATAATAATAATAATAATAATAATAATAATAATAATAATAATAATAATAATAATAATAATAATAATAATAATAATAATAATAATAATAATAATAATAATAATAATAATAATAATAATAATAATAATAATAATAATAATAATAATAATAAAAATAATAATAATAATAATAATAATAATAATAATAATAATA
>OY986437.1:181069956-181074956 GCA_963920525.1 Dichetophora obliterata | reverse complement strand
GCTGCGATTCGCTCCGAAAGGGGGACCCTCCAGTTTGTTAAGCTTTTGGCGGAAGATAGGCTGCGATTCACTCCGAAAGGGGGACCCTCCAATCTATCGATTAGGGAAAACTATCTCCCCACAACCAATACTCCAGGACATTCTCCAACAAAAGTGTCAGATGGTTATTGGCGGGGCGTGAGGTAAATTGTGCCTGAGTAGGATGACTGATGGGCAGCATCTAAAACGGAAAAACACAATTCCTCCAGATAGTGGGAAAATATTTAATAAAGCAAGCAATTAGTCTGCAATGTTTAACTTATTGCAGTTTTATTACAATAAAATAAAAAAATATATAATGATAATAAAAGAGCTCTGTGACCCCGAAGACCCTCAGAAGACATCTTATATATACATACGTCTTAGTCCTGCAACTCCTACGGGATGCTACAAGGATATAACAAACTAAAAACCTGTGACCCCGAAGACCCTCAGGCTATATAAATTAAGAATTCCAGAGAAATTTAATAAATAATTTTTTTTTTAAAGACATCGCCACAGGCCTCCAATAATCAGTGCTACAGTGACAATGCGTGATATGATAAATATAAGAGTACAAGAATACAATTTGTACCTTCAAACCACTGTCACTGAGCAATAAAAAATTCACGAGATACATCGTGACGAAAAACACAAGAAATAAGAAAATAAGAAAATAAAAATATGTGATTGTAGTTTTTGCTATAAAATTTAAATTTTTTATGAGAGCCAAAGTAGGGTTGGTCAAAAGTGCCTTAAGGATTCACCTGGTGATTGATTGCCTAAAAAACAATCTTCTTAATATGGAGATCACAAAAGGTTATCCAATAGGCCGTGAAGTCAATTGCGCCTTAGTAGGTCGACCGCAAGCATAAACGCGGACTTCTAAAAAGGACAGTGCAGTGCTTCCGTGACTGACTCCAAGCTATAAATTCAATGAACTATACTCTTCTTAATTTTCTAGATCACTACTATTCCGGAAACGAGCCAATGTTGATACTGTGAGTGGCAGCCGAATTCTCATCATAAAAATTATAAACAAGCTTAAAAGACAGGGTAAGTGAAAACTCTTTCCCTAAACCTCCAGAACAGAAACATAATTAAAAGGAAAATTAAATCAATAGTCAAATTTGAGAATTTTTTAATTCAAACCAAAAAACCTTATATTTTAATAAAAAAACAAAAGAATAAAATTATTAAAAATGGAAGAAATTAAGAAATCGCTGACTGACCTTACAGGGGCTGTGAATGCTATCCTTCAACAATTCAGGGGTGTTGAAGGGCGTTTGGCAGCGATAGAGGGAAACTCGGAGATTGCCGAGGA
This sequence comes from Dichetophora obliterata, assembly GCA_963920525.1. NCBI lineage: Eukaryota > Metazoa > Arthropoda > Insecta > Diptera > Sciomyzidae > Dichetophora > Dichetophora obliterata. The sequence goes on along the minus strand of OY986437.1, from coordinate 181,073,614 downwards.
AGTTAGGAAATTAGGAGCGCGCCTTGATGGTATAGAAGAGAGAGAAGGCGCTAGGATAGGAGGAAATTTATTTTCGGAAGAAATTAGGGGTGCCCTGCAAGGGCCTAGAACCGAACAGGAGTTAAGGGAGATTGGGAAACTCCCTGATTGCGTAAAGGAGCTAAGAACCTTCGAGGGCAGTCCTACGCAATATGTGTCTTGGGTGCACAGCGTGGAAGCCATTTTGCAGGATTATGATATCGTTCGGGACAAGCCGATATACCGGGCGATCTTAAGGAATATAAGGCGGAAGGTCAGGGGTGCCGCCGATACTGCCTTAGTCTCATATAACGTATTTGATGAAGATTGGGGGACCATTAAACGAGTTCTTTCCTTACATTACGCAGACAAAAGGGATATTAGGACGCTGGAGCACCAGCTGGGCCAGTTGACGCAGAGGAGCTCAAGGATTGACGAGTTCTACGCTGCTGTCAACCATCAGTTCTCACTAATTATCAACAAGGTGAAAACTGAGAAATATTCACAGGAAACAGTTTCAGTGTTGGTGGAAACATACAGGAATCGTGCGCTGGATGTTTTTATTCGTGGTCTTAACGGGGAAATGTCCCGCATGTTGATTATACAAAGACCAAAGACTCTGCCCGAGGCTTATTCAGCCTGCCTGGAGTTGCAGAACTTAGGACTGCGTAATAACACTATACACCCAAACATTCCGAATAGGATAACAGTTCCCGTGAACCAACTGGCTAGGACAGACTTACGTCCAGTAGCTCCTTTTACCCCAAAGAGGCCATTCCCCGGTAATTTTAATCGATTTAGAGCAGGTCCTGCTCCATATAATCCAAATAGCACTCCTAATGACAGGCCATGGCGAGCGGCCACACCTCCGCGTCCTACGGGCCCTAAGCCGGCCGAGAAGATGGACGTTGATCGCTCTTTACAAACCAGGCAAGTCAATTATATGAACCGGCCTCGAAATGCCTTCAAACGTAATGCTTCTTGGGGACATTTCCCAACGAAGCAACAGCGGTTATATAATCTCGAAACTGACGGGTTTGAAGAAGAAGAAGAAGTAAAAGGTGAGGATGACACCAATGGCAACACTGTAAGCGAGGGAAATTTTATGGAAAGCGCCTCTCCAGCCTTCCATATATAGAGTATGTTACTAAAAAGGGGGAAAATTTAAATTTTTTAATCGATACAGGAGCCAACAAAAACTTCATTAAAGAAAAATTAGGTGCTGGTTCTATTACTCTACCTTCTCCCTTTACAGTACATTCTGCCGCTGGTAAAATTACAGTTGACCGTAAGATAGTAGGGAAATTCTTCGACAGGTTTGGGAACGATAGTCTTGTTATCTTTTTCATTTTGCCAAGCCTATCCTCTTTCGATGGGATAATTGGGGACGATACATTAAAAGAATTGGAGGCGGTAATAGACAGGAAAGAAAACATCTTGTATTTGGGCTCTGGTGCTCAAATTTCTCTCAAGAATATGATTTCTGAACAGATTAACTTTATAATAAACGATCAAACGTCAGAAGACGCAAAGGACGCAATTAATAAACTAATTACAAAATATACAGCTCTTTTTGAACCAATAAAAGAGGGAGAATCTGTTAAAACAAATGTGCTAGCCGAAATAAAAACCACAACTCAGGAACCCATCTACACTAAAAGCTATCCGTATCCCGTGTGCATGAGGGAAGAGGTCGAAAGGCAAGTTAGTGAATTGCTATCCGAGGGCATAATACGACCATCAAAAAGTCCATACAATTCACCAGTATTGATCGTATCAAAAAATCCGAAACCCAATGGTGAAAAACAATATCGGATGGTAGTTGATTTCAAACGTGCAAATTCAGTAACAACTCCCGACACATACCCTATTCTAGATATAACTTCAATCCTCACTAGCTTAGGTGACGCTAGGTTCTTTACTACTATTGATTTGACTTCTGGGTTTCATCAAATCTCAATGAAACCTTCTGATATCCCTAAAACAGCCTTTTCAACACTAAATGGGAAGTACGAATTTTTGAGACTCCCTTTTGGTCTCAGAAATGCACCAGCAATCTTCCAAAGGATGATTGACGACGTATTGAAAGAATATGTTGGTCGTATTTGTTATGTCTATATCGACGACATAATAGTTTTCGGAAAAAACGAGAAGGAACACATTCAAAACGTCGACACGGTATTTTCCCGTTTACAGGAATGTAATTTTAAGGTAAATTTAGAAAAAAACAAATTTTATGAAAACAGAAGTTGAGTTTCTGGGGTACGTTGTGTGCCCTGACGGTATAAGGGCCGATCCAAAAAAGGTAACGGCTATTGAGCAGATTCTTCCACCCGATAACTTAAAAGATTTAAAACGATTTCTCGGAATGACCTCCTATTACCGGAAATTCATTAAGGACTACGCAAAGGTAGCAAAGCCACTCACAAACTTAACTAGAGGACCTAATGCCCAAGTGAAAGCAAACCAGTCAAAGAAGGTGCCCATTAAGTTACAGGGCGATGCGGTAAAGGCCTTTGAAACTTTGAAAACAATGTTAGCTTCATCTGAAATCCTTATTTTTCCAAATTTCAAAGAACCATTTAATCTTACAACAGATGCGCCAAACTACGCAATTGGGGCGGTATTGTCTCAGGGAAAAGCTGGGCAGGACAGACCAATCGCATATATATCCCGTTTCCTCAATTCAACGGAAGAGAATTATGCGACGAATGAAAAGGAGATGCTTGCCATAGTCTGGGCCCTTGATAACTTGAGGTCGTACATTTATGGCTCGAGTAAAATACGCATTTTCACTGATCATCAACCCCTTACTTATGCATTGGGAAACAGGAACTACAATGCTAAGTTAAAGAGGTGGAAGGCGCGTATCGAGGAGTACAATCACGAGTTGATTTACAAACCAGGTAAATCAAACTTCGTTGCAGATGCTCTTTCGAGGCTCAAGACTGAAGCAAACCATTTAAGCTCTTCCACTGATACCGCAAGCGAAGGAAATTCCTGTACTGACACTGCTTCTGAAGGTAATTCCCGTACCGATACGGCAAGTGAGACCAGGGTACCAATTGAAAACATTGACGCACAATCAAATGTTGGTACAGTGCATAGCGCAGAACAGGACTCGTCAGATTTAATTCCGCACGTCGAAGCTCCCATTAATGTATTTCGAAACCAACTAATTCTTCAGGAAAAATCAGAATTATTTTCCCAAGAGACGCCTCACCCCGGATTTAATCGATTCTATATCTCAAAACCTAATTTCACCCAAGATGACCTAATAGGCATATTAAGAGAAAAACTTAACCGTAACTTGGTAAATGGTATTAAAATACCAGAACAATATTTAGCTCTATTGCAGGAAATTTATTTATCAACTTTTAACAGATATAAAATACGAATTACACAAAGAGTGGTGGAGGATGTTGAGAACGTAGAACACAAATTTCACATCATCGAGACAGAACATAGAAGAGCGCATCGAAACGCAAGGGAGAACAAGGACCAAATCCTCGAGCGCTACTATTTTCCACGAATGATCGCTTTAACTAGGGAATATGCTTCGAACTGTGAGATCTGTTAGGCCAACAAGTATAACAGGCGACCTGTACAGCCAGAACTTCAGCCAACGCCTATACCAACG